>PISX010015380.1:0-49905 GCA_004024625.1 Mellivora capensis | reverse complement strand
TAGATCTGACATATTCCCAATGTCTGTATTGATTAGGTCCCTAGCCTTTGGTACTGTCTCTTGTTTTTTTTTTTTGTGGTGAGTTTTTCCGCCTTGTCATTTTTTCCAGATAAGATTATATGAAGGAGCAAATAAAATACTAAAAGGGTGGCAAAGACCCTAGGAAAATGCCCTTTAAAGAAAAAATTGAATTAACTGCGAGACTAAAGAATCATGGGGAGAAAGCCATGAATTCTGCGCTTTGCTTTCTCCTCCTCTGGAGTTCCGCTGCTCTCCTTGTTAAGTGAACTTGGTTTTGGCTGGATTTCTTTTGATCTTCTGGGGGAGGGGTCTGTTGTAGTGATTCTCAAGTGTCTTTGCCCGAGACAGAGCTGCACCGCCCTTACCAGGGGCCGGGCTAAGTAATCCTCTCGGTTTCGCTTTCCGGAGCTTTTGTTCCCTGAGCGCTTTCTGTAGAGTCCGGAGGACGGGAATGAAAATGGCGGCCTCCTAGTCTCCGGCCCGGAAGAGCTGAGATTCGGCGCTCCACTCCTCAGAGAAAAGCCCCGGCTACTCCCATATCCCTCGCCTCTGGCCGCGCTCTGAGCTCACCCAGCCTGCGACCGGTTCAAGGTAACCCCGAGCTGAGAGCTCACTCTTAGGCTCTGTCTCTGTAGCCAGCTTCCCGCTCCGATACCTGCTAGCTCTGCGACACTCAGACACCCTTCTGTGACCCTGCGGGACCTGGGGCCACGCTGACCCCGCGTGGGCTTCACCCCGGTTTAGCCTCTGGAGCATGTCCCTCCATGGAGCAGACTTTTAAAAGTCCCGATTTAGTGCTCCGTTGATCCGCCGCTTGCCGGGAGCCGGCCCCTCCCCCGCGGTCTATCCTCCCGTCGCTTTCAATTCACTTCTCCGCCGGTCCTACCTTTCAGAAAGTGGCCGATTTTCTGTTTCCAGAATTGCTGTTTTCCTCTCTTCGATCTCCCGTTGGATTTGTAGGTGTTCGCAATGTTTTGATAAGCTATCTAGCTGATCTCCTGCTACCTGATGTCGTCTCAGCTGCTACTTCTCCGCCATCTTGCTCCTCCTCTCTCATTCAATTTTTAAATCTTTAACTTTATTGACCATTTTCAGTTTTCATTTTTGAATTGCCTGTTAACATAGATGACCAGCTTTTTTTTTGCTATTAATCTAAATAGTATTATTTATTTAGTAAATTATAAGATATTTAGTAAATAGTTTATTTACTAAATATTTACTAAATAAATAACTTATTTAGTAAATAATAAGAAAGCATGACTTCCTTTACTTCTTAAACTATAATATTGATATTTTCTGCTTTCTTTACTTCTTAAACTATAATACTGATATTTTCTGCTAACTGATAATAAAGGAAGGACATTCAAAAATCATAATCTATTTATCCTCCCTTCCAACTTCTATTTTTCTAATAAATTTAATGTATGCTCTGACTGCCCAAACTGTCATTATTATTATTATTACTACTACTATTGTTTTACACAGTAGATACTCATTTTAACTTACCCATATATATATTATTTTGCTATTCCTCATTATTTCATTACCCTCTAAAATACCACCTAGTATCATTTTAGTTCTGCTTAAAAAATAACCTTGACTGTGGGTTCTGTATTGGTGAGTTACTTAAATTTCAATAGTGTGAAATATCATCTTTGTAAAAAAAAATTCACTGCATATGAGATTATAGATTGGAAATTATTTCCTTTTAGCACATCGAAGATATTTCACTGTCTTCTGGCTGCCACTCTCACTTTCAAAAGATAGCTCTGAATCCAAAGACTCTTTCTTTGAAAAGGACTATGTTTATTCTGCTGACTGTTCTTAAATTTTCTCTCGTTTACTCTGGGTATCTACAATTCTTCTGTTGTTGGGCTATGAATTGCTTTCTGTTTTTTATTCTTTGAGTTCATTGTTGTCTTGCAATTGGATAATTTAATGCCTAGTGGAAACATCATCCCTGTTCTTGCTCTCCTTTCTTGATCCCCTAATTATATATGTCAGATTTTTCATTGTTTCCTACCCTTTCCAGTATAATTCCTATATTTCCATGTCACCATGCTTGATTATGTATATTTTATTCTGACTTATCTGTAGGATTAATTCTTTTTTTAGCAATGTGTATTCTCAAATCTTTCCACTATGTTTTCTGTTTATTTTTCACACAGGAAATGCCAATTTAAAATTCAAATTATTAAATGATATGTTTATATTTTCTTTTCTATCTCCACAGTAATTTTAATGCCTGGAATAATTCTGCTGGCTGAATTAACTCTAGGTCTGTTCTGTTGTTTGTTGTTTGTACTCATTTTCATTCATGTTGTTTTGTCTCCTGTGCTTGGTCATCTTTGATTTCATGCTGGATGTTATATTTGAAAAACCATCCTGTTCATTGGCAACATCCATGATAGGGTGACAGAAACTGACATTATTTTGCATTTTTTCAGTTTCTTTAATGCCTGTTTAATGTAAGACAGATGGATTCTCATGTCTACTTTTGCTTTCAATGTGTTGTGATATCACATATTGCCTAGCCTCTAAAAAACTCTACTTACTTTATACCTAGTAGGGTAGAGAGAGAAAACAGATAGGGAGAGTGGGAAGGAGTAAGAAAGTGAGAGAGAATAGTAAAGTGAAATAATATCTTCTTTATGTCCTCTGTACCACATTCCTGACATGCCTACATTCCTGACCCACAGAAACTGTGATGTAATAAATGCTTATTGCTTTAAGATGCAAACATTTGGGATAATTTGTCAAGCAGTAATAGATAACTAATACAGACTTTTCTTTCTTGGTTTATAAGGCTTATCTCTTGCACTCTTTGCTCAGGTGCAAATCCCCACTTGACCTCTTGTCCGTCTCTTCTCTGTATCTTTCCTGAGGCAACTTCCTAAATGTGTACACCTGCCTAGACACAAAATCATTCATCCCTCCTGATGTCTACCCGCCTTTCAGGGGCACTGCTAGTAAATAGGGTGAATGTCCTCACACCACACTTTGTTCTCAAGTCCCACTGATCTCTCTGCCCTTTCCAAACAAAGAAAATATTCTTTCCTTAAATTATTAAAAAATTCTCCCTGGACTTTGTAATTTGGGGCACATCACAGTATCTCAATGTGACTAAAGGTTCATAAAAGCCTCATTACTTCCAATTGTCAACTTTTTTTTTAAGATTTTTTAAATTTATTTATCAGACATAGATCACTAGCAAGCAGAGAGGCAGGCAGAGAGAGAGAGGAAGGGAAGCAGGCTCCCTGGTGAGCAGAGAGCCTGATGTGGGGCTCGATTCCAGGACCCTGGGATCATGACCTGAGCCAAAGGCAGAGGCTTTAACTCACTGAGCCACCCAGGCGTCCCCCAATTGTCAACTTTTCAACTCTACTATAGAGTAGGAAGAAGAGTCACAGAACTTCCCTTTCAGTTTTCTATTGGTTGAAAGGGAAATTACACACACAAATTAATAATTCCACTTTGCCTCAGAGCTATTTTTCTTATGCCAAACTCACTAGAATTCTATAGTCACAAACTTCTTTTTAGGAAATGGCTTTGCATGTCTACTCCAAGCTCTCTCAGTGTAAGATCAAACTTAATAATTTGTTATTAACTGCTTCAGTGTTATGACTTTCCCCTTAATGAGTTATTCATTATGATCCACCTCCAAGTGGAATGTATCTTTCTTTGTCATTGTTTGTACATATTTATTATAGTTAAATTTTATAATTCAGAAAGAGATCATATTCTCAGACATTGGCATGTCTGAGAAAGTTTTTGAAACCTTTACATTTGAATCACAATATAACAACTATCAAATACTTTGTTCTTATGATCAAATGTATCTTTCTCTGTAAAACTCCATTGTCTTATAGCATTTAATATTTTAAAAGTGATGTTTGAGGAGAATCAGAATTTCTTTTATATATAAGCTTATCACAATAGACTCAAGGAAAAAACTTATTTCAGTCAACCTGAAATTTTGGTATCTTCAAAATTATTTCCACTGGGCTCGTTACTGGCCTTGTAGCCTAGTCCTTCCATTATCTATACAAAACCTTCACCATGGTTGTCTTCATATGCCAACAATCCATCTGTATAAAAGTGAGCTAATTTTAATATTTTTTATAGTCAATTCTTATCTCTCAGGCTAACACTGCTATGTTTTCTACATACTGCTAATTAGTCTTTTCTGTGGTCTCAGGAAGATGAATTACAATATAATCTGTGTTTTCCCTTTCATTCTGGTCCTGCAAACCTTGATTTATGCTAATTACTCTGCAGAAGGGTGAGGATAAATCATATTTTTGCAATTTTCTTTAATGACACATTGTTTTTGTCCATTCAAGCTGCTATAACAGATCACTCTACACTGTGTGGGTTATAAACAACAGAAATTTATTTCTCACAGTTCTGGGGCCAGAAAGACAAAGATCAAGGAGCTGACAGATTTGGTATCTGGTATGAGCCCTTTTCCTGCTTCATAGACAGACATGATCCTCCTTTGTCCTCACAAAGCAAAAGGAATAAAGGAACTCTCCACAGTCTCTTTTGTAAGGGCACTAATCCCATTCATGGGGGCCCTTGCTCTCATGACCTAATCACCTACTAAATTCCATACCATCACATTAAGGATTACATTTCAACATATGAATTTACAAGGGGCATAAACATTCAGTGCACTGCATGCATACACTGCAGACTTCTTCCATTCTTTCCTTCATACTAGAAATATAATTAAATTTTAGAAACAGGTATTTATTAAGATAGTAGTGGAGAAATTTTAAGTTCCTTCAATGATGACAATTAGAATTTGAGTCATTCAAATAACTACTGGGAATAATTTTTGTTCAAAAAATACCTAATCATTAGGTAGCTAAGGAGCTCCTTGAAGCCTGGATATAAAGGTAAAGGTGCAGATTACTGCCTGGGAGTTAACAGTGAAAATATTCCTCCCACTGAGATTAAATCTCTCTACAGTAGGTTTTCATTGCTGCATCTACCTTGTAATTAACATAAACATAGTTGTAAAAAAAATACTGCCTCATCATTTGGAAATAAGAGGTTATTTGATCAAATTAATGACAAATAATTTAGAACCAATAAAACATTTAGGATAAAAAAAACTCTTAGGGGCACCTCAGTGGCTCAGTCAGTTAAGTAACCAACTCTTGATTTTGGCTCAGGTCATGATTTCAGGGTTGTGAGATTGAGGCCCCTGCTGGCCACACTGGGAGTGGAGCCTACTTAAGATTCTCTCTCTCCCTTTATCTTTACCCCCCCTTCTCTAAAACAAAACAAAACAAAAAAACTCTTAAAAATCTGTTGCCGTGAGAATCCCATACATGAACTGTTTTCAGTTGGTTGACTTTCAATCACTTAAAATGTATTCACAAGAAGATACCTAGATGTCCACAGGCCTTAAGAGCTAAGTGATCAATAATGTGATGAGTTTTGTTTTATCTACAGGCAACAAAAAACACACCCTTGCAACTCTTACGAGGAATTTAGTACTCAAGCTCCATATGCATTCATAAGTAAACTTTAAACATTATTTTAGGAATGCACTCTTGATACATGTGACATTGTTCCACTGGTTTTGCAAATGTTTTTTTCATTTGTTCATTCATTCACTCACTGATTGATTCAATAATACACCTATCCACCCAGGTAATTGAGGTAAATAGCCTCTAAGTGGTTCCCAAATAAGCGTCACATCTTAGAATTCATGTTCTTGTGAGATCCCCTCCTGGAGTATGGTCTAGGCCAAGTGACTCACTTCTAATGAATAGAATGTAGCAAAAGTGATGTCACTTCAGAGATTAATTACAAAAGGATTGTGACTCCTTCCAATAAACTCTGTCTCATTCTTTCTTTCTCTTGGAGCCCCTTATTCTTTTTTTTTTTTTTTTTAAAGATTTTTTATTTATTTATTTATTTGAGAGAGAGGCAGTGAGAGAGCATGAGTGAGGAGAAGATCAGAGGGAGAAGCAGACTTCCCGTGGAGCTGGGAGCCCGATGTGGGACTCGATCCGGGGTCTCCGGGATCATGACCTGAGCCGAAGGCAGTCGTCCAACCAACTGAGCCACCCAGGCGTCCCAGGAGCCCCTTATTCTGAGAGAAACAGGATAGCATGGTATAAATAGCCCTATGGTGAGGCTTATGTGCCAAGGAGCTGATGTTTCTGGCCAAATGCCAGTGACAGTCTGAAAGTAGCGAACAGCCAACTGAATGACCTTGGAAGTCAATTTTCCCCAATGAAGCTCTGAGATAATAACAATACTGGCCAAGACCTAGACTGTAGCCTCATAAGAGGTCCTGAATCATACACATCTCTATGTGGTATCTGAATTCCTGACTCAGACAAACTGTGAAATAATAAACTAAGTTTGGGTTTAATTTGTTACACAGCAATAGATAAATAACATAGGAAAGTACATGAACTCTGAAGTCAAATGACCTGTGATGGATTCCTGGTTCCATAATTCTTGGTTTCTTTACTTTGGACAATTTATAAACTATCAGTGTCCTTGCTTTTGAAACATAATAATAATAATAATACCTCTCACATTAAGTTATTTTCAGTAAAAAAACTGAAGTATGCATACAAAGACCAGTGCCTGATCAAAATAGACAATAAATGCTATTTATTAATGCTCATTCATCTGAACAATGAAATAAAGGAAATAAAATCCTCCCAATTAAATCTGTGAAATTGAGCATGTGACATAATAATCATGGGTCTCAGTATTCTTTCATTAGTCAACAAATATTTTCTAAACACCAACTCTGCATCAATGTCCTAGCCTCTGCAGTGAACAAAATAGAAAAAACAAAACAAAACAAAACAAAACAAAAAAAACCCTACATTGAAGAATATTACTCTCAAGGAAAAAAGACAGCCAATGAAAATATAAACACAATAAATAAAATTGGTGTTATGTTAAATGGTGATAAGTACATAGAAGAAATATACACCATGCATATTTTTATGACATTCTAAAATCTCATTCAGTTTGAAATATTTTCTAAATGTCATTGTGATTTTCTTTGATTAATGAGTTGTTTAAAAGTGAGTTGCTTAATTTCCAAACTGTTTAGAATTTTTACAGATATTTTTACTGATTTTGATTTTTTAAAATATTTTATTTATTTATTTGACAGAGGGAGACAGTGAGAGAACACAAGCAGGGGAAGAAGGGGAAGGAGAAGCAGGCTCCCCACCATGCAGGGAGGCCGAAGCCTGCATGGGGCTTGATCCCAAGACCCTGGGATCATGACCTGAGCTGAAGGCAGATGCTTAGTGACTGAACCACCCCAGCACCCCACTGATCTTGATTTTTTAATTCATATTTATTTATTTATTTATTTATTTATTTTTAGTTGACATACAGTGTAATATTAGCTTCAGGCGTACAATTTAGTGATTAAGCACTTCCATACAATACCCATTGCTCATCTCAAGTGCCCTTTTTAATTCATTCACACACTTCTCATCTGGTAACCATCAGTTTGTTTTCTGTAGTTAAGAGCCTGTTTCTTGGTTTGCCTCTCCCTCTTTTTTTCCCTATGCTTATTTTTTTTGTTTCTTAAATTCCAAATATGAGTGAAATCTATGGTATTTGTCTTTCTCTGACTTACTGATTTCAATTTAAATTCCTTGTAATCCAAATTATACTTTGTATAATTTCAAATCTTTGAAATTTATTGATACTTTTTTCAAAATCACTCAGTATGGTCCATCTTATTGAACAATCTATGTATGCTTCAAAAAACGTTTATGTTATCTTTGTTGAGTATAGTATTTTATACATATCTGTTAGGTTATATTGGCTTTAATGTTTAAATCTGTTATGTCTGAGAAATGGATGTTAAAACATCTAAATATGTTTGTGAGTTTGTCAATTTCTGCATCATATATTTTGTATATAATTATTAGTTTCATCCACGTTGGCCCTTGTTATTCCTTTTTTTTTTTTAAATTTTTATTTACTTGTCAGAGAAAGAGGGAGAGAGAGCAAGTGAGCACAGGCAGACAGAGTGGCAGGCAGAGGCAGAGGGAGAAGCAGGCTCCCTGCCGAGCAAGGAGCCCGATGTGGGACTTGATCCCAGGACACCGGGATCATGACCTGAGCCGAAGGCAGCCGTTAACCAACTGAGCCACCTAGACGCCCCTTGTTATTCCTTTTTAATGAATTTACTAAATGGATCACAACACTTATCTTTGGTAATAGTTGTTTTAAATTCTATTTTGCTTGGTATTAATTTAGACACATTTGCTTTCCATATGTGGTCCCATCATTTTACTTTTAACAATATCTAAAGTTCATCTCTTGTGAACAGTGTATAATTGAATATTGTTTTTTATACAGTCTGATATTTTCTCACTTTATTTGGAATATTTGATCCACTTATATTTGGTGTATTTTTTTATATGTTTGGGATTATACCTACCATCCTGCTATTTGCTTTCCACTGTTTTATGGTCTATACTGTTTCTAATATGAGGTCAGTAGTGATTCATAATACTGTTCCTTTTTTTCAGTGTGAATTGAATTTATGTCTTTCAACACATTTGGAAATTTTTGCTTATTAATTCTTCAAATTACCTTGTCATCCCCAAAATGTCTTTCCTATCCCTCTAGGGCTTTAATTACATTGTAGTAGAACTTTTGATACTCTTCAACAGATACCAAAGTTTCTGTTGTATTTTTCCTTAATCTGTTCCATGCTTTTCAGGTTGGATAATTTCTATAATTCTATCCTTAAGTTTGTTGACCTTTTTTTCTCCCTGTCATCTCTAATCTGCTGCTAAGTTCACCTAATATTTGGGTTTTTGTTTGTTTGTTTGTTTGTTTTGTTTTAAATTAACTATATATATTTATTTATATCTATATCTATCTATATACATATATATATATATTTAAGATTTTATTTATTTATTTGACAGGCACAGAGACAGCGAGAGCAGGAGCATGAGTAGGGGGAGTGGGAGAGGAAAGTGGGAGAGAGAAGGCAGGCTTCCTGATGAGCAGGGAGACCAATGTGGGGTTCAATTCCAGGATCCTAGGATCATGATCTGAGCTGAAGGCAGATGTTTAATGACTGAGCCACCTAGGTGCCCCCATATAATGTATTATTTGTTTCAGGGGTACAGGTCTGTGATTCTTCAGTCTTACACAATTCACAGCACTCACCATAGCACATACACTCCCCAATATCCATTCCCCAGGAACCCTATCCCTCCCCCACCCATTCCAACAACCCTCAGTTTGTTTCCTGAGGTTAAGAGTCTCTTATGGTTTGTCTCCCTCTCTAGGTTCATCTTGTTTCATTTTTCCCCACCTTCCCCTATGATCCTGTGTCTTGTTCCTCAGATTCCTCATATCAGTGAGATCATACTATAATTGTCTTTCTCTGACTGACTTATTTTGCTTAGCATAATACTCTCTAGTTCCATCCATGTTGTTGCAAATGGTAACATTTCATTTTTTGATGGCTGCGTAATATTCTGGGGTGTGTGTGTGTGTGTGTGTGTGTGTGTGTGTGTGTCTCACATCTTCTTTATCCATTCATCTGTTGATGGACATCTAGGCTCTTTCCATAGTTTGACTATTGTGGACATTGCTACTATAAACCCTGGGGTTCATGTGCCCCTTTGGATCACTACATTTGTATCTTTGAGGTAAATACCCAGTAGTGTAATAGGGTAGCTCTATTTTCCACTTTTTGAGGAACCTCCATACTATTTTCCAGAGTGGCTGCACCAGCTTGCATTCAACAGTGTAGGAGGGTTCCCCTTTCTCCACATCCTTGCTAACACCTGTTGTTTCCTGACTTGTTAATTTTAGTCATTCTGACTACTGTGAGGTGGGATCTCACTGTGATTTAAATTAATATTCCCTGATGCTGAGTAATGTTAACCCCTTTAAATGTGTTTAATTTCAGGAGTTTTAATTTTGTGTAGAATTTTCTTTTGATTCTTTTAAATTTTTTATCTATTTTCTACCAAGATATTCAATTTGTTAATTTATTATAAACATGTTATATCTTCTATCATAATTATTTCTGTTAATCTAAAATTTCATTTATTTCAAGGTCTGTCAGAATTGACTGCCCTGGGTCACCTGGGGGGCTCAGGCGGTTAAGTGCCTGACTCTTGATTTCTACTCTGGTCATGATCTCAAGGTTGTAGGATCGAGCCCTGTGTGGGGCTTTGCACTCAGGGTGGAGTATGCCTGAGATTCTGTCTCTTCATCTGCTCTTTCCCATAGATTTTATTTTCATAAGGTTTTTATATCTCACAATGTATTTTTGTTGTTTTGTTATTTTCAACACTTACTTATCCTTTGAAGATTTACTACTTACCATTTTTATTTACTATTATTATTTACTTACTATTTTTATTTATGTACTATTATTTACTATTTTATTTACTATTTACTTGTTAAATTTTTTTACTATTTATTAAGTATTTTTATTATTTACTATTTACTATTATAATTTACTATTTACTATTATTTTTATTTACTATTTACTATTTTTTGCTATTTATTTACTATTTTTTATTTACATTTACTATTTTTATTTACTATTTAATTTTTACTATTTCTTATTTTTACTATTTACTATTATTATTATTTACTATTTACTCTTTATTTTTTATTTTCACTATTTATTTGTTTACTATTTACTATTTTTTACAATTATTATTACTATTTATTTTTACTATTATTTACTATTTATTACTTTTTTATTATTTGCTATTATTTATTTACTATTTTTACTATTTACTATTTATTATTATTTACTATTTTACTATTTTTATTGACTATTTTCTATTTTTACTATTTACTTACTATTTATTTCACTATTACAAAATAGTAAAATTTACTATTTACTATTATTTACTATTTACTATTAATTTACTATTATTATTATTAATATTATTAAAATTATTATTACACATATATTAGTCATTTCTAGTGTTCTCAGTTCTTTGAGAGTTTGATCTCCATCTAGTATCATTTTCTTTTTGCTTAATGAACTTCTTTGTTCAGTTCAGGATTATGTGTAGTAAATTTTTCTGACAAAATCTTATATCTCCTAGATTACCTTTCATCCAAGTGTGAACATATAAGCAAGATTTAGCCAATGCACAACTTCTTGTTGTGTCTTTATCATGATGTGTCATGACCAGCATTTTTTTTTCCTCTTCCTAACGCGTTGTAATGGTGGCAAAGACTGGAGTGGTTATCACATTCCGTGAAATGGAAGCCACGTTTTGAGTATAGAAAAGTAACAAATTAGAGGGAACCTAGGATCATGTTGAATTCTAACATGGAAATCCAACATAAAATCTTCAACGCTTATATGAAAATAATATAAATGTCTAATTTACTTATATCATTGTTAATTTTGACTTTTTGTATTACCAAGTGAAATGATATCCTAACCAATATAGAATTTAGTACTTAGAAATGGAATGCTGACATAGTAAAACCTAGGATATGTAACATAGCTTAGCCGCTGAGCACTGGGCATCAAAGACAGTGTCTGGAAAGTGAATGCTGAGGATCCTATAATACCTAATAAAGTAAACCATGTGCCAATAGAAACTATAATTCTAAGGGAAAATGACTGGTAAAAATTAAGAATGTTTATGTGTATGGCTGCTTTTTATCTGCTTTTACAAAAATCCTATACAACAGGGATGGATTTTACCTAAATCTAGGCATTATGCAAGATATTATGCAATGAACTTTGACAAGGATGCTTTTTTGTCTATAACTTAAACTCCAATATGACCAAAGTCTATAAGGATAGGAAAAAGCTTAGCCTGAACTGAAGCTAATGTAAGAGATGGTTCTCAAGAAATAAGATTGTGCCCTTAAGCCTTTCTGAAACATCTTCCAGTAATTGCTTCCTCCCAGGTAATAGGAGCCAGCCAAGCAGCATACCTGAAATAAAGATCTTTTTCTTTGCACTTAAACCTATTGTTTCGGATAGCCCCAAGTTATATGTGATTAAGTTGAGAGTGACTCTGATAGGCAGAGCAAGAGTCTAGTAAATGAAAGACATGAGATTTGGGGCTCTGAATGATTTCTAAATATCATTGATCTAGAATTTCCCAGATTCCAACAGACAGGAACCTAGTAAAGTTTTTTTTTTTTTCCAGTATTCCAAAATTCATTGTTTATGCACCACACCCAGTGTTCCATGCAATACGTGCCCTCCTTAATACCCACCACCAGGCTAACCCAACACCCCCCCCAAACCCTCAGTTTGTCTCTCAGAGTCCACAGTCTTTCATGGTTTGTCTCTCCCTTTGAGTTCCCCCAACTCACTTCTCCTCTCCATCTCCTAAAGTCCTAGTAAAGTTTTGAAGAAATTATATTATCAAAAATACTACTAGTTTTGCTGAAGAAGCCTGCAGTTTTTAGACCCCTAAAACAACCTCAAAGAGAACCTCAAAACATACTCGTAGAAAATAAGTTAAGAAAACTGGCCCCAAGTGGGTCATACTCTTTAATGCCTACTTCAGAGGAGCCAGAGAAGATAATGGACAAAGAACAATCTCACAATAGGTTAAGTTAGAAACCACAGAAGAAAATGGTTGAGGACTCACTGCTCAGAAAGCATAATCAGTGGTAGCCAGATGGGGTTACCAAGAAATTTATTTTTCTTCTGGAGTCGGGGAAGTCTTAGTAATTTGTCCATTTTAAGAACTGATCATTTAATTCAAGGGTGAGATTTATATGTTTCTCATCCCCTTAATGGGAGTTTGAATTACAAATATCCTATTCCTACTTACCCATTGTATGTTGGGTATGCTTTTAATTTATACACACTCCCAACAAAAGGGAACCACATATGGACCTGAAAGCTGCATATAAGTCAAATATCCAAGACTTTGTATTATACATAATAAGTTTTGGTACTATGTGATTATATACTTTAGGGTGGGGTTGAATGTATTCTATATGCAAAAATACTTCACTGCCCTGATGTGTTAGCTGTGGGAATTCTCTTTTTATATAGAAATAGAAATTTATCTGGGTAATAGCCACCAAGAAAAAAAGCTGTATTCCCTAACACCCTTTTTTTATCAGTGTTGCCGTGTGACCAATTTATTGAGAGACAATATAAAAACAGACAATACGAGATCAACAAGGCAATGGAACTCTGACTCACAAAATCTGCAGCAACCATCTTGGGAAACCAAACCACAAAGTCTATGGCAATTGGCCCAGAATACTCAGGACTAAGTGAACAATCGCTGGGTTATCTGCCTTGCTTCCCTAGCATGCAGCTCAGGACCAATCACACAAAACCAGATATGGACTCAGAACCAATCACATAACATGATCACTGCTAGCTGGCCTGCCTCAAGTTCTCTAGGCCAAACGATTCAGTCATGCATGAATCTTTCCTTTTTTTTTTTTTTTTTTCCAGGATAAAACTTTCTCATCCCCTTCATGTCTTTGAGTCTCCCAAATGTAAGTGTTGATGGCTGCCTCCCTTGTAAGAATAAATACCCCGGGTTTGTTTGTTTTTTTTTTTTTTTTTTTTTTTTTTTTTTTTTTTTTTTTTTTTTTTTTTTTTTTTTTTTTGTTTTTTTTTTTGGTATAGGTCATGTGCATTTGTTTTCATCTTTGGTCAATAGGAATTGTCAAGCACAATTCTGATTTGTCCCTTAAAAGAAATATATATATTTTTTCTTTCTTATTCTTTCTCCTTTTGCTACTGGTTGAACTGAGGCATGATACAGCATGATTGCGGTAGCTAGAGCAGTCTTATTCAACCACAAAATGTTGAAGGTGGCAGATGGGACGGCCTTTGCTGCCTTTTTGGAGTAGAGACATTATACCAACTCATACTTTATAGGAAACAAAATAAACTTCTGTTTTGTTTAAGATATTAAATACTAAGAAATCTTCCTTACAGTATCTGAATGGACACAATAAATAATAGAGAACTAAAAACACCATTTATTTTGAACTAAAATATAATCAACATATAATAGAGGTAATCTTGTTTAATGATACCATTCAGTGAATACTGACATGTGTGTACAGTTTTATAACCATTGCAAAAATCAAAACACAGATTTTAATTCACCCCAAATATTTCTACCATGGATCTTTGCAGTTAATTACCTCCTAGCCCATGTCATGTAGCAATCTATTTTCTGGCCCTTGTGTTGTTTTGCCTTTCCTGAAATGTCATACAAATAGAGTTATGAAATATTTAGTCTTTTGTTCATTCACTTAACATGGTATTTTTGAGGTTCGTTCATATTACTGTGTGTGAAAAGGTAAAAATAAAAGGAAGGTTCTGGATATTGGTAAATAGTGGATCTAACTCCAGCGACAAGTGAATTTGAGTTCTATGGTTACAGTTTCTCTATAGACCCTAGAAGTCCCTGGGAGAGAGGCTCCAAGGCACAAAGGAGGACATTTGACGTTTGATAGAGTAAATTATACAAATCCTCACATTATGTAAATCATAGGTAATGTATAAAGGTGGCACTTTAACAAATATCTATTATAAACTATTATTTAGAGATACAAGGTAGCAAGAAAATTACAAATATTTGTCAATATGTCTCTGTAGAGGAGGACTGACGTGGCAGAGATTGAATCATGGAACTACTATTTTTCATGATAATTCTCTGTGCATGTATCTTTACTCTAATTAAAGCAATAGATGTTATTAATTAGAAAAAGAATTTTGATAAAAGATCATAGAGGATGATATACTGATTGATAAGCCGAGAATATGAAGAAATAGAGAATAGAAGCTCAGGAAATTGGAAGAGGGAACATGATAATGTTGTCTCAATTCAGATCTAAGCTTGGCACAAGGGATACTAATGTATGAATTCAAAGAAGTGGCCAGATTTGAATAAAGATAAAGGAGAAAAATCCAGGCCTTTTGTTCCTACAGATTTAGGACACTAGTTCTTTAGTTCTTAACAGGTCTTAGTACTGTTTCTGTCAGAAGAGATCATATATCTGAACTGTTAGTACTAAAAAGAAAAACAAAATCTCCTCAGCTTGTCAGTTACTCATTTCCTCAGATGGTGTCACCCTGCTCTAGAATTAGTGACACTGAGCAGAAAAATGTAAGGGGAAGAAAGATGTATTTCTAACAGTAGGTCAGTAGGCAGATGGCTAATAGCAGACCAGATCCATGGCAGGACCGACATCAAGAGCCACAAGGAATGAATTAGGTTCATGGCTTAGGTTCAAAGCAGAGGACACTAATGAAGGTGGGTATTGCTTTCAGGTCAGGTCTTGGGAAACTGCTTGATGTAAAACAGAAAAGTATTGATTGTAAAGACTCAAGGGAGAAATTGTAGAAGAGGAAACAGATTTTTGTGATCTAGTCTAACTTATTGATCCAGTTGGACCTGTTGATCCTAAACTTGTTAAGTCCTGATTCTCTTCTCGCTAGCTGGACAGTCTTGGGCAAATCACTTCTTTCTGTGCTTTAGTTTCCTTTTAGGTTGCCTGGATGACAGTCACAATATTAGCAAAATTAACAAAAATAGTATCTAAAGATATATATCCATTGACTATGTGCTAAACACTATTCACATTTTATTTTATTTAAAAAGTTAGGCAGTTGTAAGAGCTTTACAATTCTGATTAATTCTGATTTTATGAAGTAGAAGTGGAGGTTTGAAAAGTAGTGGTATCAAGAGGTAACTGAGCATTTATCCATTTGAGACAACTATCCTAGCCTAACCGTTATTTGATTGCCACAATTAAGTACTTCCTATATAGATATATTGTGTTTGCCAGATTCAAGTGCTTTCAGGATCCAAGAAGATAATAAAAATTTGTGAGGTAAATGCATATAGGACTATAGGGATTTAGGAAATAATATTTGGTCATGCCTAGTCTGACAAGCATTCTTATTCAAATAAATTTAAATGAATATAGCAATTGGGCAAAAATAAATCTACAAACCAAAGCATCAAGTTTTTTATTTGATATAAATCTGCTTATCTATTATTTACCTATCTAAGTCTATTAGTTAATTTCCTTGTAAATCTCTGTAATGGATTCTTCTGGTGACCCATTCAGACTCCTTTTATATTGATACCATCAGTGTAACTTAACAGACCTTGTTAGTGTAAACTACTAAAAGCTTATACTAGCTTCCTATTCCAAAGAAATGTCTTCAGGGAAACATGAGCTACCATGCAGAGATAATGAGTGAATGATTAAAAAAAGACTTACCCTTTTTGGCTCAAAGAGAGGACTAACTCTGAAAGCCTAAGTCACATTCCAGAGCTTCCCTGCGAAATCAAGATGAAGCAAGTCTCCACCTGAGAACTACATACTTGCTCAGGTTTTTACCACCTTACATTGGTTCCATTACTCCCCTTCTCTAGGAAACGCCCCTTTGGCAACCTGAACAGAATCCACTTGTCAGGCCCTTGTAAGTGATCTAACTAAAGACAACAATGTATTTTCCTCAGAGAATATACATTTTTTCTATTATGGAGACCAAGCATGTAAATAAAATACCTCTAAAATTAAAACAAATCTAAAACAGATTATCTACATACTCAGTAAAAAAAAAAACACAAAACTTTAGAGGTAAAAAGTTAATCATAATAGGTTACGTTAAAACTGAAGGGATAGCACTACCTTCCTTTCCTACTTCGAAAATAAGTCATGGAATTGTGAAATGTTATCTTAGTCTGAACTTGAAATTGAGATTCTTACAAAATTCATTCTACGAAATGAAGTAATCCATAAAACACATCAATAATCATAAAAGAAATTGTGGAGGAACAAAATGCACAGAAATGTTAAATATGAAAAAAAGAATTAAAAAATTTAGAGAAAATTATGTTCATAAAGACAATGAATCTCATAACTGATAAATAGACTTCTAGTCCACCTGTAATTCCCTCCAGAGTGTTTCAAACTACATTAATTCTTAATAAATATAAATAACTATAATACTGACAATTCTCACTTCGAAGGCAAGTATTAGAATACCTGTCACATTTTGAATAATGTTTTATTGCTATAATGTACAGAGACAAGATTAGGTGGTAAATCGATTTCTCAGTGTACTTACTGAAATTTTAAATTCATTCCTACTGATATATCCCACAGGAGTGTGACCAAAATAATCTTGCTTTATAGAGACAGTCTATAAAGCATTTAATGTATACTGTCTTTAGAATCTCTAATATCTCTAATTTGTTATATAACTAATATATAAAATATATAGCATATTTTTCTTATGAATGATGTACTTGATTAAAAAAAGTGGGATTGTGTGTGTAAAAAATTAAAATTAAAAAATTTAATAACATAAAATGGAAAGGCAAATGTAGAATCTCCATATCCAGATATTTTGCAAGTTAATTTTATATTTATTCAGCTTACTGTTGATTTGACTTTGTCAAAAGTAGAGTCAGATACTTAATTGAAGGATTTAAAACAAAATATTTAGCCTGAGGGTCAGAAATACCTATGTACCTGTCTTAACTTTCTAACAGGGAAAAAACTGTATTGAACTAAATAAGGAGAAAGTATAAATTTTATTTCCTGGATTTAAAAAAAATTGGGGTACAGATTTGGAAGTGCCAAGAAAAATGATAAAAGCTGAAATGGAACTAGTTCACTTAATTTAACATTACTGGTTTGTTTGTTTTTTTCTCTCTGTGTGTGGGGGGGAGGTTAGAGAAAGGAAACTCCAGTGTGAATTGGTTACTTTCCCCCATAAGTTAGAGAGTTTATTAGGCAGTGATTATCACTTATTCTCCATTTCCAGGTAGAAGTTTTAAATGAACATGAGAGGCAGTTACATTGGGTACATTTATGAAGTTCTTAATGCCTGCCTTTACAGCTGAAATGTTACCATAGCATCTCCAAAAAGAGAATAGACTATACACCCTACTAGAAAAAAATGTCTACTAGCATACAGCAGTTGAACAAGATCTCAAAACGTTTTTACCTCAAGATTTTATATATGTATATTTTTCACAGAAATTACAGCAGAATGAACTGCATTAAGAACTGTACCCACAGAGGACATAAGCAGGCAGTTTGCCACAGGCTCTTACTTCCACATCTCTAACAGTCATTCTCTTTCTTGACCCTTTAATTTGAAAAAAAAGGAAAAAGAAAAACTTAACTTTTTACTGTGTCTCTGTAATACCCAGTTTTTGTGCCATCTTAGTAGACAGGAAACCCCCATATATGAACTCCCTTTTAATCCAGGAGTAGCTTGCCATAAAAATCCGTGTGTTCTGTGCTTGGTTATGAAGCTGTCAATAGAATCCCTTGTTGATTCATGATCTTTTTTTTGTTCTTTTACTTCATACATTGGTCTTTTCATTAAAATTCAGCATTAAGATAAAGTTATTGTTTGTCATGAAAGTTTGTAGTGAAGAGTGGAGGAGTGAAAGGAAAAGCATTTTCATAAATCAACAATGATCCAGGGGCAATCTTATGGAAATCTCCCTCCCACAACATGTTGATTTGAGTCTCAGATGAAACTGTGCAGGAGTAAATTATTCAACTTGAGAAAAACAAGTTTATTCTGATAAAAGAAAAAAATAGTAAAATGGAAAGGAAATAAGTTTAAGAATACTTATGTGGCAAAAATATTTTCTTCTAATTGCCTCAAAATAAAAAATGTTTTATATTATATTAATTGCCTCAAGAATTATTCATGATGTCTCTTGTCTGTTGGGTTATTCTTGTCTTATGCAAAAATATAACATTTCTTTCAGTGGTTCTCAGACAGTGTATGGAATGGGTACATATACTGGGGGAACCTTCAGCAATCCCAACATAGTACTCTTCTGATCTACCTCTAAATGGCTGAAGTCCCCTGATCTAACAGAGGATGGATAGGGTAGCTTAATACTGAAACTGAAACAGAAGTTCCTAATCTGGAGCCTCCTAGACAAATGTGGGGCACCAATGCTTTTGAAATCTATGATGTCAATTATATAGCATATATATGTTAGTATGATGTCAGTTAGTATGATGTCAGTTATATAGCAATAGACTCTTAAAAAAAAAAAGGCCCTAATTTGTAGTGCTTGAAATTTTCTGTGGTATAATATTCCCAACAATGTTGATTCCAGACTAACAGTATATCACTGAACACTGGAGGGAATATGTGCAGTAGCACACTATTGTATTTTATTTATAACATATGGAAACCATAGAATATATAACCTCAAGAGTATAGATAATATTAAATTATAAGTTTGAGTTTTTTAATGATTCACCTCTTTAAAAATAATTAAAATGTACATCTATGCAATTTAACTTTTTAAAAATTTTTAAAGATTTTTTAAAATTTATTTATTTGACAGGCAGAGATCACAAGCAGGCAGAGAGGCAGGCAGAGAGAGAGGGAGAAGCAGGCACCCTACTGAGCAGAGAGCTCGACACGGGGCTCGATCCAGGACCCCAGGATCATGACCCGAGCCGAAGGCAGAGGTTTAATCCACTGAGCCACCCAGGTGCCCCTGCAATTTAACTTTTAATAATCAGTTTGAAAATTCCTGAAAATTAAGAAATTGGGGGTGCCTGGGTGGCTCAGTGGGTTAAAGCCTCTGCCTTTGGCTCAGGTCATGATTCCAGTGTCCTGGGATCAAGCCCCACATTGGGCTCTCTGCTCCATGGAGAGCCTGCTTCCTCCTCTCCCTGCCTGACTCTCTGCCTACTTGTGATCTCTGTCTGTCAAATAAATAAATAAATAAATAAAATCTTTAAAAAAAAATTAAGAAGTTGGTTCCTATGAGCCAGGATGAGTTTGCTCCAGCACACTCTCATATATATGTGTACACATACATGCACACACACATATACATATGTCTAATTCAAGATGCTCTATTATAGACAAATTGTAGTAATTAGCCCTATTTATAGATCTAAAGTCTATAATGTCAACTACTTTAGGGATAATCTGGTGACCAAGATTTTAAAAAAAAATGGGTCAATACAAAATAGTATTTGCTTTGAGAGCCTTTCTTGAGAGCTTAGTGGATTGTCCTTATAGCACCTACCAAGACACAGAGAACTAAAGTTCCAAATCTCCAGTGCTTGTTGCCACCTGAAACTAAATTTAGGATACCTGAGTATACATGAGATAAATAATACTCCTAATTCTTAGATGATCCTTCTGTCCCAAATTCCCAGCCTAGGGTTCTATTTTGGTGTGCTGTGGTAAAACTCTCGGCAAGTGTCCTTTAAGCCAATCATTTTTTTTTTTTTTCTATGAAACAAAGTCCTCCTTTTTTGTCTCCTTCCCACTTGGACTTCTGCCTTGAAATGCCCATGTGAAGAAGAGGATTTCCTAAGTAAATGACATAACATTACATAGTAAGCAGAAGGAAGAAATTTTGCCTCCATTTTCTTTTTCTTTTTTTTAAAATAAAGACTCCATCTGAAGGTACAAGGACTCTAGTATTCTCTCTGTGACCTGAATGTCACTTATGAAGTTAAATTTAAGGAAGGAAAATGGCATAAAAATAAAGCTCTTAATTTTTTATTCATTATATATGTATAGCAAGGTAAGGATCAGAAAAGCGAAGTAACTAGTCCAAGATTAAATAAAATATAATAAACGTCAATGTTTGAACCCAGGGATGCCCAGCTCTAAAGCTCATCCTTCCAACATTTCCTCTTAACTTAGTTCTGTAATAAATCTCAAAATTAAATGAGCACTGAGAGATTTTTTTTTAAGATTTTATTTATTTTATTTGACAGAGAGAGTTGGCACAAGCAGGCAGAGTGGCAGGCAGAGGCGGAGAGAGAAGCAGGTTCCCCGCCAAGCAAGGAGCCCGATGCGGGACTCGATCCCAGAACCCCGGGACCATGACCTGAGCCGAAGGCAGCGCCCCAACCGACTGAGCCACCCAGGCGTCCCAGCACTGAGAGTTTTAACTGTACTGACTTGAAATATTAGCCTCCAAATACTCCTCTATTTCAGAGTCTCAGTGAAATCTCAAACAAAGAAACTGCAGTTAGCTTTCAAGGGAAACACCATGGGAAAAGACCAATGATATGAAATGATGCTAACAGTAAATAAAATAATTAAGATGAATTTATTGAGCAAAAAAAAATCAGGCAGCTTAACAATTGTTCGTAAGAATATTTCCATTATTCCATTATCTAATTCAATCAAAATTGTGCAAATTAGATGTAGAGACACGGTCTAAGGCGGTCTTTTCAAAAGTTTTAGAACATGGTCCAGAGTGGGTAAAAACAAAACAAAACAACTTTATGTCATGACAGAGCACATACACACACACTAAAAGCAAGCAAACAAACAAACAAAAGTGTTACAAAGCAATGCTTACTCTTGTTAGGTGAAACTTCCTCTTTTTAATCTATTCTATTTAATTCATTTGACAATACTGTTATGACCCACTAAATTGGCTTCATGCCTACTAAAAGATTACAACCCACAGTTTGAAAATTATTTATGTAAGGTATTCTTCCTTTGGTTGTATACTTCTTAGCTTTGGTAAAATTTTCTACCCTATCTCTTAATCTTATGTCATTTCACCATATCACAGAGAAAAAGATGAAGAATTTCTACAAATTACCTAGTGTCAGGGGCATCTGGGTGGCTCAGTGGGTTAAGCCTCTGCCTTCAGTTCAGGTCATGTTCTCAGGGTCCTGGGATCGAGCCCCCATGTCGGGCTCTCTGCTCAGCAGGGAGCCTGCTTCCCCCTCTCTCTCTCTGCCTGCCTCTATGCCTATTTATGATCTGTCAAATAAATAAGTAAAATCTTTTCAAAAAAATTACCTAGTGTCAGTTCTGTTTCTTCATTCACATTTACCATATCATATTATTTGCTTATATTCTTCCTAAGCAATCACTAAAATCATTCTAATTTTTGGTAGGTTTTATTGATATGCTTTCTTTGTTTTATTGGGCAGAAATGTTACTTTGAAACTCACTTTCTCATCCTTGATCTGGATTCTGGGGTCCCATACAAATCTTCTTTTCCTTTCCTGCAGGATACCTTAAATATTTGAAGAAGTCTTTCCTGTGTCACCTTATTTATTTCTTCAAGAATATAAACACCCAGTTATTTAATATCCTGCATATGACACAGACTTGAGTATCTGCATTCTCCTCGCCAATCTTTCTAGAGTTCACTCTAACTCATTTACGTTCCAGTTAAAGGACTTTGCATAGAATTGAACACCATTCTGAAGGGTGGTCTCTCACTAACTCCCTTTTACTTAAACTCTCCTAAGATCCAAAACATTTATTCATATATTCCTTTCATACCCTCTTCATCCACTTCCTTTTTTACATGTGAAAAATTTATTGTGAGACATAAAATGCAGACTTCAACTATGAATTTAGAATTGATTTTCGAAGTTATTTTCACATACTGCATGCAGAAAGAATCCCTAGCTCACAGTTGTTAGATCATGTCAGCCAATATCCATTCTTTCTCCAAAACACATGACTCAATAAGATCTCTTTATAACAAACCTGCTTAGATTGTCTTTGGTATTTTTTTACGTTGAAAGCTAAAACTAGTAAAGAATCATTGTCTGTTAATTGAACTTTTTGTTGTAGCTTAAAGACCTAGTTTAGTGACCTCCAATTTTCTTCTCTCCTTAAAAAAAAAAAAAAAAAATTAGAAACTCTCATCTACTTAGTGACTCTAGTTTTGGGTTAAAAAGAGTTTGGACAAAATGGATCTATTGGGGTAGAATGGTGCTACGGGGAAAATTGAGTTGATAGGTCATTATAAGAATTTTAAAAATTAAGATGATATTAGCTTAGAAAAACTAATCAAATTTTAGTGAGTGAAAAGTAGACATGAATTGTATCACATTTTTTTCCCCATTCATTTAACACCTATTTTTTGAGTACTTAATTGTGTGGGGTTTTTTGTTGTTGTTTTTCATTTCAGCCAAACTGTTTTTTGTATTAGAACTTACGTAGTACTGGAGGACTAAAGGATATCACCATTTTCAGATAACTTTCTCCTATTTTGAAGCCTTATTTTATTAATACATTCTTTCCTGAGGTCACCATTATGTTATTCTTTTTCTAGGAAGTGAATTTTAACTTGAGATGGCTTGAAACAGTTTCTTCTTTCTACTAGCTAAAATTAGCAACAAGATTGCACCATCCCATTTCCTTTTCCAAACTCATTTTTTTCCAACTGTCAGTTTCATATACCATAATTTAAATGTCAGGAGTTATTGGGTCCAAACAGAACAACTAATGGTCACTTTCTTTTATGTCTTTCCTGATGTAAGAATAGAAGTATCTCCTTGTTTAATCAAAGTTATTAAAGTAACTTCAGATGTAGTCTTTCAGTTTAAATCCCATGCCTCTTCTCCTGTCATCCCTTCCTTTCTCAAATCCCTAACACCCCTTTATCATGGTCTTATTCTGATATTAGTCTACCAAATTTTGAGCTCTGAAAATTCTTTTCCTTTTCTTTTTTAAGATTTTATTTATTGATTTGAGAGAGAAAGCAAAAGAACAAGTGAGAGCATGAGCAGAGGAGTGAGGGAGAGGGAAGAGGCAGAAGCAGACTCCCTGGGGAGTAGGGAGCCCGTGTGTGGGGCTTGATCCCAGGACTCTGGGACTGTGACCTGAGCTGAAGGCAAATGCTTAACCAATTGAGCCATCCAGGTGTCCTATTTCTTTTCCTTTTTAATAGCTCATCACATCACAATCCTAGTCTGCAGTATTATTTATCCCTCTCTTTTTCTCTCTCTCCCTTTCATTGATATTGTTCTTTTGAGAGATGGTTGAAGAATGAACCAGAAGATATAATTTACTAATCTCCTATCCTGGAACTACCAAATTCCACTAATTGACCAAAGACACTTTAGCTCTATGGTTATCTTCCAAGAATGCAGTGACTCTGGGATAGAGCATAAAATACTCTATCTATATGAAGTTGGTAAAAGTAATTCAAGCAGAAAAATTGAGAGACTACTCACAACACTATTTAAAAGAATCCCTGCACATAAAAGTTAAATTCTAGCCAGTGAATACTTATTACACAAAGGACCATGATTCTTAGATATACATGGGGAACCTGGGTGACTTAGTTGGTTGAGCACCCCTCTCTTGATTTTGGCTCAGGTCATGATCTCTGGGTCACTGGATTGAGCCCTGTGTGGGGCTCCAGGCTCAGTGCAGAGTTTACTTGAGATTCTCTCCCTCTTGCTAATGCCTTTCCCCCCTCTCGCAGTCTCTCTTGCTTTCTTTCTGTCTCTCAAATAAGTAAATAAAATCTCAAAAAAATTATCTATAATAATACACCCCTTTGATCTCATATCCATTTAATGTAATGAATACTGTCACTGGTATTCTGCCCCACAGACTACATTTGCCTGGTACTTCTGTGTATTCTCTTTTAAATTAGATTAATTAGATTAAATTAAATTAGATCTAATTAGATAAATTAGATAAATGAGAGGCACTAGCAAGAGACTGGACAACAGGAATTTCATGCCCTCACTCTCTCTGTTTTGGGCTGAATCTCTCACATTGTCTACATTTTCATTGTGGTTTAAATCCTCCATGAACCACCCTTCCTTTCATGGACATGGCTCCCGTTGGAAGTCCCCACTGTTGTTTCAACTCCTTCCAAGCCAAGACTTCAGATTCTAGAAAATTATTGGTGCACGGGTGGTTCAGTGGTAGAATTCTTGCCTGCCAGATTCTAGAAATATCTTTTTTTCTTTCTCTTCTACCTCTGGAATGGTAAGATCAAATATTGTTAATCTTGAATCACTTTCCCACCTTTTTGGGATATTGATCTCATAAGAATTGTACTTACTAGTTTCATTTATTTTACATATTGAACTAATTGGAGTGGGATTTATTTTCCTGACCTGACTTAGACTAATATAATTTAAAGGGTCTCTGTATACCTGAGTGAATCTATGTCAGCTGCTGGGTTTCAACTTCAGCTAGATTCCTTGGCAAATCACTCTGGAATGATAAGAAGAAGGATCTTTCTCCACTTTATTTCCATTCCCCTAGCAGGAACTACACAAATTTCCATTTATCTAATAAGCCTATTACAGTTTATCACAGACCTTATACCAAAATCTATTATGTTAACAGCTAAATGCAGACTCTTAAAATAACAATCAGAGGATGAAATCATTGGGTCCTATCCTTGACTAAAATAGGTCTGACTTTATGACTGATATATCTGTAGCTTAGCATTGTAATAGTAAGGAAAGAGTTTGTCCTCACTGCCTAATTTCTTGCCTATGACATCAGGAAGATGTCTGTTAAAAGACTTTTGAATTTCATTAATTGAGGTATATAGGTACTTTGAAAATAAAGTGTTAAAGAAATTTAACAGATATATGATTAGATGTCCATAAGAAAAGTTCTAAAAAAAAAATGTTCTGGGACACCTGGGTGGCCCAGTTAGTTAAACATCTGCCTTCAGCTCAGATCATAATCCCAGGGTCCTGGGATGTAGTCCCACATCAGGGTCCTTGCTCAGCGAGGAGCCTGCTTCTCCCTTTGCCTGCTGCTCCCCCAATTGTGCGTGCATGCAATCTCTCTCTCTTTCTCTGACAAATAAATAAAAATAAAATCTAAAAAAAAAAAGTTCTTGACCTGAAAACTATTCCTATTCTGATTAGTCCTTCTAAAGAAAAAAAAAATCAATTTTATAGCCTACACAATTTTTTTTCACACAGTATTATTAAAAAGATAAAATTGGCCAAGTCTCATTTTGTAATCTGTCTTTCTGCATAATGATTTTTAACTTTCTTAAACTTTTTATCTCTATTATTCAGTGCCACTTTTCAGGTTCCATTAAAATTCAAGAGAGTTATTCATTAATTTTTAAATGCATATAATTAAACACTCAAACCTCTGCCTATCAGACCAGAGTAGGTTTAAAATACATAGGCCCAATGATGGGAATTCAATTCTTCCCTGAGAATAATTTCATTGGCCAGTACACCAAAATCTTTCATTAGAATTTAAGTACATGAAGTAAATCTAGTGTGTTTTACTTAGTATGGTACTTACTAATTGGTAGATATCTCAACTGAATTTTATACAGAAACATTTTACACAAATTAATAATTCAAAATATATGTATATAAAACTCTGATGCAATGTCCTAATCCTTATACCAGCTGAGCAGACACATATATTAAAGAATGTAGACCCTTTAAATGCCCACAATTACACCAACTTCTACAAAGGTGCTCCTAAGTATGTCTTGGCAATTCAAATATATTACAGTGAAATTCAGCTGAATTCCCTCTGTGCTGATATGGGAAAACCTTGATCGTGTGCTGTATCTCTGGGCCAAGTTGGCATTTTGGGACTGATTTTGATCCACCTTAGTGCTCTATATGTTGGTAAACAAGGAAACAACAGTTTTGGGTTGGAACATAGAAAGTTGAATCAAGGACATCAGTGATTTTATTGTTCTTATTGTTTCCTGGCTGGAACCAGCCTTGTCTGCTCTGGGCTCCAGCAGGCCTGACTGACCACAGGTCGAGTCTCCAGAGTCTCCCAAGGACACTGATGATTTTTGAGGCTTAGAAGAACCTTCATTTTCTTTCCTGCTTTTGACTTTAATATCCCACATTGCCAAATAGCTAAAAAAAAAAAAAAAAAAAAAAAGTAAGATTTGTTATCCTAGCTAACACCCCCTTTCCTAGAGATTGTTAGCTTCCAGTGGCCCTTATTTCTTGACTCTTACATACTCCTCTGTTCTGACACCTGTACACCATGACACCATATCATTACCAAACTGTTTTATTGTTGGTGCCATCCTCTGCCAACCACTTTGTCCCGGAAGCAATAGTCTGTACTGTGCTCCGTCAGCTTTTCCAGCCATAGTCTAGTTTTGCTATCATTAAGACAGTATAAATTATAACTGAAATATACTAAGCCTTTAAGTGAAATTTAAGCCTTTACTTAAAATTTGTTAAGTAAAACCATGCAAACTAAAATTTTCATTATTATTACCAAATAGATGAAATACGAAGCCTAATGTAACCAACATCTACAACTACTGATCTTGCTTTGAAAAGGAATTCTTACTTAAAAAATTAAATTGGCTACTGTTTCCAAGCAGCAGATGAGTAGGTTTGGATCTAATTTTTTGCTACTGCTGAGTTTCATCTCATGATGTCCTAATTTACCTCTTCACTCTCTCCTTCCATTGTGTCTTTCAGATTCACCATGACAACTGCTCTTCTATTCACTTCTTCTATAGTTTCTTTTATCTCATAATTTAGAATCCCCTTTGCTTTGCCTAATCATGTTCTCATCCTCAGAGGAAAAGTTATGTATTTAACCTTATGTATCCCTTTGATTCTTAGGAATACCATGAGGACTTCAATTTCCAGAAAATGTCGATGATTTTTATTTTAGTTTCTGAATGTTAAAACAACATTCCCATCTCTAAGATGCCTTAGAGAGGAACCAAGATAAGGGATCAAACACAGCTGTGGTAGATTAAAGACGGCCTCAAATTCATTGTCATTCCTCCGACTGAAAGGGTCTAATTTCCTTGATTTGAATCTGGGTTGATCTTAGACACTTCCTTGACCATATGCTATAGAAGGAATGTTACTCTGAGACTTCTAAGGCTGAATCATAAAAAGCCTAACAGTTCCTGCCTAGGTTTCTGGAAACGCTTGTTCTTGGAACCCTCAGCTACCATGTAAGAAGTCTAGCTATCCTGTTGTAAAGACCAAATAGCAGGCCCTGAGATTACATGGAGGGGGGAAAAAAAAATAAAAGCTGTGCCAGTCTTCAAGTCATCTCTGCTAAAATGCCAGACATATGAATGAAGCTATCTCAGAGCACCCAGACCACAAGCTAAGTACCACTGAGTGACTCCTGTCAATGCTATGCTGGAAAGAAAAAATCTCCCTGCAGAACGTACCCTTTTATTACAAAGTCACAACATAATAAGATATATCAAGTGATTGTTGTTTTAGGCCACTAGTTTTAAAGGTAGTATGTTATGCAGCCATAGATAACTGGAACACAATTCAACATTAACTGTATCTGCTAAGCTTATTGATCAGATGACCAATGACAATAACAAGATTGCTGTGAGGCCACTTATTACCTACAATGATGCACAATATATTTGGTATTTTTTTTTTAAGATTTTATTTGTTTATTTGACAGAGATCACAAGTAGGCAGAGAGGCAGGCAGAGAGAGAGAGATGGAGGGAAGCAGCTCCCCGCTGAGCAGAGAGCCCGATGCGGGGCTCTATCCCAGGACCCTGGGATCATGACCTGAGCTGAAGGCAGAAGCTTTAACCCACTGAGACACCCAGGCGCCCCTATATTTGGTATTTAATAATTCAAAAATATTGTGGAATCTGGAACAAATTATCTTGAAGTATACAAATTGCTAGTTAAACATTTACATTGTAAGGCACCTTATATTAATATCATTCTATTTTATAATCACTATGAATTTAAGAGTCTTTCTTTAAATCAGTGAGTAGTAGGTTAGGAATAAGGAACAACTATGTTTAGAGTGAAATAACTCTATTCGAAAACTCCAATTTCCACTCGAAATATCCCCAAGGAACAAATGTGGTTTGTGTATATGTAATCTATGTCTACATTTATTTATTGATTGATTTTGTTGATTAGTGGGCTAATTTAAAGCCAAAACACAATCTCAATCTCACTCAGTCTTAGGCTCTCTAGAAATACAAAGTTTTTCACATCCTTTCATTTTTTATTTTTATGACTGCATCTCCCAATTCAATAGCATCTGATGGCATAAACTGTGAGTCTCTGTGAAGCAATACAGTAAGAACAGGATAGCCATTAGTGCCGAGACAACCCTCTCACATCCTAAGGACATCACTGATGCTTCTTTTTGTTTTTGTTTTGTTTTAAATACATATAAAACTACAGAAACATAGGGCTGTCACTGTAGAATACTGCTAAGAAAGGCTTAATTCAATAGTTAGAATTTTCATAGAATCAGGAAAAGAAAAAACAAAGAAAGCTTACTTATAATAAATGTGTTTGGTACAAATCAAAATTGAATTGTAAATGGGGCTCCCAGGAACCTAACAAAGAAGATAATGCTTTCTTCTTTCCATCACCTATATCTTTACTCTACCTTTGTAACCACTTTTACCACCTATACTCTTGAAAATACAAACCACCAACCAAACAAACTGTGTTGTGCAGGTGAGCACTGTGACACTAATTTTAGATATTTTTCTTTTACTCTGTAAAAAAGAAAATGAAATAAGCAAAATATGAAACATTATTTTATCGTCAGACTTTAAGAATTTCTCACCATAATTTTTGTGAAATTAGCAAACATCTCTGACATCTACGTGCTCTGCTAAGATGTGTTTAGTTCTTTTATGTTATTATTATTATTATTTTTTTTTTCTCAAAATCAGTCTGGGGGAACCTGGGTGGCTGTCAGTTAAGCATCTGCCTTCGTTTCAGGTCATGATCCCAGTCCTGGGATCAAACCCCATATCAGGCTCCCAGCTCAGCAGGGAACCTACTTCTCCCTGTCCCTCTGCTGCTCTCCCTGCTTGTGTTCTCTCACTTTCTCTGTCAAATAAATAAAATCTTTAAAAATAAGTAAAATTTAAAAAATCAATCTGTTTGATTTCTCAATGTGAGAAGTGTATGAACTTTTAAAACACAGACATTAAACATTTTTAAATACTATTATAATATAATGAACTTTAAAAGATACAAGTTGAAATAAAAAAAATCTATAGATTCTAATCCGTGGATGAAGATGCAAAGATCAGGTATATATGCACAAAAACATAAAATCCTGACTTCTCTGAAAAGGGAACTTGAGTAATTGTCCCTGGTAGAGTCTCTCTAAAATTCTATTGAAAATACCTATGAAGATATTATAAATATAAAATAACCTTCCCTACAACTCATTAAATACAACAACTAATCAGCCAAATGACACATTTGATAGCAAAACCATGAAGAAATTTCATACTCACAAATTGGTAATTAAGAGAGATGTATTCAGTTCCTATCCCTTTAAATAGATCACTTACAAAAGTAGCAAGGGTTACTTATTTCTGCCATTATGCCTATACACACATTAAAGATTCCAGAGAGCCTGTCATGGCACTATTGAAGAAACTGAATTTCTGTGTCTCTTGAATAAGGAGTCAGAATTTGGTTCCTTCTTCTTGTTCCATGTACAATCCCCTTTATCTCTCTTAGAATACAGTCTCTTGTTTTAAGAAATAGTTCTGCCCTCAAAACTACCAATATAAAGGTCCCTAAAGTAATTTTGGAAACTCTTTTGGAAGAGCAAAGAGTGGATGGGTTTTTTTCTTTTGATGATTTTTAAATTTTTTTATATTCAGGGGCACCTGGGTGGCTCAGTGGGTTAAGCCACTGCCTTCAGCTCAGGTCATGATCTCAGGGTTATGGGATCGAGCCCCGATTCAGGTTCTCTGCTCAGCAGGGAGCCTGTTTCCTCCTCTCTCTCTGCCTGCCTCTCTGCCTACCTGTGATCTCTGTCAAATAAATAAATAAAATCTTAAAAAAAATTTTTTATATTCAAACAAAAATAAAAACAGAACAACAAAATCAGGACATGGAGATGAGAGATATTTCCATTTCTGGAGTACAGAGGATCACTAGAAGAAAGCCATATAAAACCCAGAAATTAACTGGAGGGTTGTAACCATCAATTTGCTGCTTTGTAATTGGATACCAAGATAACAATGGAAGATGAATTTAAAGAATTAAAATAATAACGATAAGTTTGACCCCAGAGCCCTGGGAATAAACATTGCAGAACCAGGAAAACTCTTCTATTAAGATTCAAAATAATATGTCTCAGAAAATTATCTACCAATAGATACCAAGTAAACTTCACAGAGATAATGAGATAATAGAAGGAAATTGTAAAAAGTCCAAATAATGGTTAACTAGAGAATACCTCTTATAGTGAAGGACACATATTTCACAAAAGGAGCATTAATCTAGAGAATATGAAACCAGAGTGAGCCATTACTAAAGAAAATAATTTGTTGAATAGAAAAGAAGAAAAAAATATTTAAAAAGTACTTCTTAAAGGAAATAACTCTTTAGAAAAGAAAAAGTGATAAATTGAAGAAATAAATAAGAGAAGAAAGTCCCTAACATGACAAACTGAGATTTTTAGATTAAAAAGTTTGAGTATCAGATGAACTAACTTTTAAAAAAAAAATCCACTTGTACCTTGGTGAAATTTATGAACTCATATGATAAAATGAAAAAAATATATAATCTGTACAGAGAGAAGAGTTGATGTATAAAAGAAAAAAAAAACATTAGCATAGGAGTCAACTTCTCATCCACAATACTAAAAAGTAGATGTCAGTTGAATTTACAGACCTCAGAAAAATAGCAGACTATATATTCTGAAAACTTTTCCAGCTACAGAACACCTAAAAATGCTGGATAAAATACTGCAATCATTCTCTTCCCACACAAATACAAGCACACAGGTTTGGGTGTTAAGAAAGTAAGGGAATGCCAGCTAGTGCAACCTTAGCGTGAACTATATGTTACCCAGAAGATACTTGCTGACAAAAATCCTTGAACCAACAAAAACCTGGTAAATGGGACTGACATTTTTTAAGAAACTGTGATGCTTTCAGTGCACCATGAAGAAGGTTAGAAAATACTTTCTCTCTTGCAAAATCATGTTTCTTAGCTGTACATTTGGATGGAAAATAAAGGGTCTCCCACAAAAATGTGTACCCATAGCCTTGTCCTGTGTATATTTAGGATATGAAGATATATTATCTCTATGATCTGAAAACCATGAGCTCAGACATCATTTTAAAGTGCTCTCTTCTTAGTGGTCCTCCCATGTATCAGGAAAAAGCAACTAAAAATTCTCTCTGGAGGAACATAGCTTAAACTCAGACTTATGAGGTCACCCAAATGTGAACACAGATCCCTGAATAAAGAAATGTAGACAAACATGTAAGAAAAGAAACATAAATAAATAATTAAATTAGACCCATGAGTATTTCAGGTATAGATAAATATCTACATAGATAAAGATATTGTGAGAAAGGAATATAAAGTAAGTATATATGAAAATTAATGAAACAAAAAGGGGACTAAAAACATGAGCAAATAATTAGAAACTATAAAAATGGCAAGATAAATATGAATGATTAAGTATAGATTTTAAAATGTTTTTAAATTAAAAATTAAGAGATTAATTAAAGGGAAGATTAGAAATAATTGAATACAGAATTAACAAATTAGAAAATAGATCTGAAGAAATACCCATTTCAATATAAGAGAAACTAAGAGATATTGTAGTGAGTGTGGACTGGGGGTTAGAAAGTGTATGTTGCTTCTCAAGGCAGAGGTTTCTGCATCATATTCAAGCAACAAAGTGAGCACTAGCTTCTAACAGAGAAGTGTGGGCCTCGTTTGATGCACATATGACTGAGAAGAATCTGGAGATTGCAGCTATTTGAGAGAATCAAACTAACCATCCCTATACCACCTCTCTGAGTCCTAGTCCCTCCAAGGGCCTTGACCATGGTGCAGTTGATAGGCCAGAATCGATAATTCAACCTTCTCAGCAAGTATGCTATTCTTACATTTAATCCCTGGGCTTTATCCTTAACTTTTTCTATCTTAGCCTGCAGAAAAACCCTGGCTTTCAAAATATGTCATCTTCAATTGGTAATTCATCACCTTCAGTTTTTCATTCAATGTACCTATAGCACCCAACAAGAGCTGTCCAATTCTATAATCTTTTTAAAAATATATACTTTTCCCCCAAATAACCAGACACCAGAGATACAGGAGCACCATCACACTCTTGTATCAGTATTCCACTAGTGTTTACCCTTAGAAAAGATTCTGTAATTATATCCGGAAAAGATTTCCAGGGGTTATCAATTCTCTGTCTACTACCTTTGATGGGAATCTTCATTGTCAGCCAATGGATAAACATGATTTGTAGGACCACTTTTGAAAAATAAACTTCATTATTGGGAATAGTTAGATTTATAGGAACAATGAGAGGACACAAAATTCCCATATACCCCAATATCCAACTTCCCTTATTAATAACATTTTGTATTAATATTGGACACTCATTATAAGTAATGAACCCATATTAATACATTATTATAACTTAATGTCCATAACTTATTCATATTTCCTTAGTTTTTACCTAAAGTTATATTTCTGAACCAGGGTTCCATTCAGAATATCACATTGTAGTTCACTGCTGTGTCTCCTTAGGTCCTCTTGATGGTAGTAATTTCTCAGACTTCATTTTTAATGACAATTTAGAGGATCACCGGTCAGGTACATTGTAGGATCTCCCTCCATTGGAATTTGTCTATGTCCTTCTTATGATTAGACATGGGATTTTGAGGAGAACAATCACTGTGGTAAAGTGCCATTTTCATCACATTTTATAAAAGGTGTATGACATCAACATCATTTATCACTATTGGTGATGGTCTTGATCATCTCACAGAAATAGTCCTTGTCAGGTTTCTTCACTGAAGAATGAGGGTTTTTTTTTTTTTTTTTTTAACCTCGTTTTCCTACTGTGCTCTTTAGAAGGAAATCACTATGAGAAGCCCACACATAACAACTGAACAGTTATACATTTTTTCTTTTAGGGAGAGTATATAGATAAATTATTTGGAATTCTCTGCTTAAGAGATTTATCTCTTCTCCTCCATTTATTAATCTACTCAATCATTTGTATTAGTATGGACACGTGAATATTTCTCTTACACTTTACTCATAACCTTCTGTGTTATATTAAGCTAAACATGAGTCCGTGCTAATAACTAATTCTAATCCATTATCATGTAGATTACTTAGCTTCCTTAATTTATCCGTAAATTCTCATCTCCAACAATGAAAAACGTGGCTTCAACCACCTGCAATTGCTAGTTTCAGCGTTCTCTTCTCCATCTCCTTCCGTGAGATTGGTTCATTTGTTTGTAGTAGAATTATAGTATCTTGAAACCATCTAAATTTCTTCCTGAGATCTCCCTATCTCCTAAATGATATTATTAAAATATTACATATTGAGGTTCATTTTCTATGTGCCGTAAATTGTTAGGAGTTTTGACAAATGCCTGTTAGGCATCCATGATTAGAGTAGCACACAGAACAGTTTCACTCCCCTAAAAATCCCCAGCTTCACCTATTCATTCCTCTCCTCATTTTTCCCCCTAATTCTGGCAACAATTGATCTTTTTACTCCTTTTGTAGCTGTACCTTGTCCAGAATGTCCTAGTGGGGATCACATAGAATATAGTCAATTATATCAATGTACCACAGTTTGTTTTGTTTTGTTTTGTTTTGGTTTGTTTGTTTTTAATTCATTCACCTTCTCAAGTATACATCTTGGTTGCTTCCAGTTTTGGGAGAGTACGAATAAAGCTTCTATAAACATTCACATGCAGGTATTTGCTTACACCTAAGTTTTCATATTAATTTGGTAATGCCTAGGTATGGAATTGGAGTCAGTGACCCTCTATTTGAGGCTGCCCATCTTCCAGTGTAATTGTGTGCCTTTCTGCATTCCCACCAGCAAAGAGTAGGAGTTTCTATTGCTCTGTATCCTCTTCAGTATTTAATATTCTACATTTTGTTTTTATTTTAGCCATTCCAATTGGTACATAGTGGTATCTCATTGTTTAAATTTGCAATTATCTATTGATGAGTTACATAGAACATATTTTCATATTTTCTGTCATCTGCATATCTTCTTTGGTAAGATACTTCTTTCAGATCATTGGTCTATTTTTTTTTAAGATTTTACTTACTAATTTGACAGACAGAGATCACAAGTAGACAGAGAGGCAGGCAGAGAGAGAGAGAGAAGGGGAAGCAGGCTCCCCGCCGAGCAGAGAGCCCGACGCGGGGCTCGATCCCAAGACCTGACATCATGACCCCAGCAGAAGGCAGAGGCTTAACCCACTGAGCCACCCATGCGCCCCATTGGTCTATTTTTTATTGACTTTTTCTTATTGAGTTATACTTGTTCCTGTATATTTTCGATACAAGTCCTTTATCGCATATATATTTTGTGTTTCCTCCCAGTCAGTGGCTTATCTTTTCATTCTCTTTACAGTATCTTTCACAGGACATTTTAATTTTAATGGAATTGAAACTGCCACTTTTTTCCCTCTTATATCTTGTCTTTGATGTTGTATTTGATGACTCATTGCCAAACCCAAGTCACTTAAATTTTCTGGTACTTTTTCCATATAAAGTTTTATAGTTCTGAGTTTCACATTTACGTCAATTGTCCATTTTTAGTTAGTTTATGTGGGAAAATAGTCTATCTGGATTCATTTTTCTGAATATGGGCATCAAATAGTTCCAAAGCAATTTGCTGAAAAGCCTATCCTTTTTTTCTTAAATTGCCTTTACTCCTTTGTGAAAAATCATATAAGTATATTCATACTATATTCTATGCTATCACATCTATTTGTCAATGTGTCTATTTTTCTCTAAAACTGCACTCTTTCTATTTCTGTACTTTAATTTAGTCAGTTATTTTCATCCTTGTTGTTCTTTTTCAGCATTGTGTTGACTATTTTGAGTCTTTCTCATTCTCATATAAACTTTAGTTAGCATCAATTTGTTGATACCCACAAAATAGCTTACTAGAATTATAATTAGCATTATTTGAATCTGTAAATCAAGTGGGGAAGGATGGACATATTAAAGATATCTCAGAACATGGACCATCTCTTCATTATTTAGATTTTTTTATTTCTTTCATCAGAGTTTTATAGTTTCTTACATATAGGTCTTACACGCATTTATTATATTACACCTAAGTATTTCAACTTGGGGAACTATATATTATAAATGGTATTGTGTTTTAGTTTCAAATTCTAATTGGAATAGCAGTTCCAGTTTCAATAAGATAGCATTTAACTTTTGTACATTAATCTTGAATCTTGCAACTTGCTGTAGTTATTTATTAGATCTGGGGATTTTGGTCAATTCTTTGGCACTTGCTACATACACTATTGTCATGTTATCCATGGACTAAGACAATTTTACTTTTTATTCCCAATCTGTTTAACTTATTTCCTTTATCCATCTAATTGTACTGGTTGTGTCTACAACTGTGAGGATGAGACTGTTGATAGGGTACATCCTGCCTTATTCCTGATTTTAGGGGAAAAAATCCAGTTTCTTACCATTAAGAATGATGAAGATGGTATATCTTTCCACAGGTATTCTTAATAAAGTTGAGCAAGTTTCCTCCTGTCACTATTTTGCTGAGGTTTTCTGTTTGTTTGTTTGTTTTATGAATGACTTCTTGGATTTTGTTAAATACTAACTACAGCTTTTTAATAACATTATTCACTAAACTATTTTTTAATTTTTATTGAAATTCAATGTAATGAACATATACTATATTATTAGTTTCAGAGGTTTAAGTTAGTGATTCATCAGTTACATACAACACCCAGTGCTCATTACATCAAGAACCCTCTTTAATGGCCATTATACAATTACACCCTCCCCTCCAGCAACCTGTTAGTTTCTTATAGTTAAGAGTTTCTTATGTTGTGCCCTCTTTTCTGTTCTCATCTTGTTCTATTTTTCCTTACCTTCCCCTATGTTTATCTGTTTTGTTTCTTAAATTCCACATATAAGTGAAATAACATGGTATTTTCTTTCTCTGTGACTGACTTATTCACTTATTTAGTTTAGCATAATACCCTCTAGTTCCACCCATGTCATTGCAAATGACAAGATTTCATTCTTTTTGATGGCTAATATTCCATTGTAAATATATACCACCTCTTCTTTATCCATTCATCTGTTGGTGGACATCTGGGCTCTTTCCATATTTTGACTACTATAAACATTGCTGCTATAAACATTGGGGTGCATGTGCCCCTTCAAATCACTATGTTTGTATCCTTTGGATAAATACCTAGTAGTGCAATTACTATATCTTAAGGTAGTTCTATTTTTAACATTTTGAGATACTTCCATATTGTTTTCCAGAGTGGTTACACAAGTTTGCATTCCCAACAACACTGTAAGAGGGTTCTCCTTTCTCTGCATCCTTGCCAACATCTTTTTCCTGTCCTGTTAATTTTAGCCATTCTAAATGGTGTAAGGTGGTATCTCATTGTGGTTTTGATTTTAATTTCCCTGATGCCAAGTGATGATGAGTGTTTTTTTTTCATGTGTCTGTTGGCCATTTAAATGTCTTCTTTGGAGAAATGTCTGTTCATGTCTTATGCTCAATTTTTGACTGGATTTTTTGTTTTTTGGCTGTTAAGTTTGATAAATTCTTTATAGATTTTGGATAAGAGCCTTTTATTTGATAAGACATTTGCAAATATTTTCTCCCATTCCATAAGTTGCCTTTTAGTTTTGTTGACTGTTTCCTTTGCTGTGCAAAAGTTTTTTTTTATCTTGGGGAAGTCCCAATGGTTCATTTTTGCTTTTGATTTCCTTGCCTTTGGAGACATGTGTAGCAAGAAGTTGCTGTGGCTGAGGTCAAAGAGGTTGCTGCCTGTGTTCTCCTCTAGGATTTTGGTGGAATCCAGTCTCACATTTTGGTCTTTCATTCATTTTGAGTCTATTTTTGTGTATGGTGTAAGGAAATGGTCTTACCATTCTTCTGCATGTGGCTGTCCAATTTCCCAACACCATTTGTTGAAGAGACTGTCTTTTTTCCATTGGGTATTCTTTCCTGCTTTGTCCAAGATTAGTTGATCATAGATTTGAGGGTCCATTTCTGGGTACTGCCCAGTGAACTAAGATATGAACAGTAAGTATTATATGCAAGGATTTAAAAGGAAGTGGTATCTCATTTATGTTATATAATATTATTGTTTGCATATACAAACAGAGACAGAATAAGAGGCAACATGAAATAATGAGGAAATCAAAATGTAAAAAATACTACAGAATAAGGAGAAGAGAGGCTTAGAGACACCATCTGGGTAATAGATATCTCAGAAGGAAAGAAATGTAAATAAAAATTTGTAGTATCAGATGACAAAATGATGATAAATTTCTCAGAACTAAGGCAAATAGGAAGCTTCAGATTGAATGTGCTCATAGAATCATAAATAGGAAGGATATAGTGAAAACCAACCTAGACATAGTGTTCTTAGAAATTATGATTAATTCTAAGTTTAAAGAAATAAATACAGATTAACTACAGAGGAAGAAAAATCCAGTTATATCAGAATTTTGAACACAATATTAGATATGACAAGATAATGAAATATATTTTTTAAGTATTCAAGGAAAAAATAAATTCTTTGGTTCTGTATTTAGTCAAATCACTATTCAAATGTGATGGTCTACCTAAAATATCCAGAAGTTTTAACCCTCAGAATCTTTACCGAACAAAGACCCACATTAAAAATGTGTGATAACTTAGTCAACCATTAAAAAGAAAAAGTAATTAGTAGACTCTAAAAGATTTTTGATGTAAAGCTGAACAAATACCTTGTAACTATTTTTGTCAAAAGAAAAAAAGGAAAAAATAGAAATACACAAAGAAATGCTCCTTAAAAAAGAAAAAACAAGAATGCAAATCCATAAAACCAAAAATTGAAATTTAGAAAGTAGTAAAATAATGGAATGCTATGATTCTATTAAATTAGCATTTGTTAAAGGAGAGCCTGGAAGGCACAGTCGGTTGGGTATCAGACTCGGTTTACATTCAGGTGGTGATCTCAAGAGTTGTGAGATTGAGCCCCACGTGGGACTCTGTGCTCAGTATGGAGTCTGTTTAGATTTCTCTCTCCCTCTACTTTTACCCTTTCTCTCTAAAATAATTAAGTCTTTAAAAAAATCTGTGTAAATTAACATTTGTAACCAAGGGAAAATAAAATAGAAAAGTCTATTACTTACAGGTCATGTAGGAGATACATGGCAAGCCTCAAGGGGTCACATGGGGAGATGATGGAAGAATGAAGGCAGAGTACAAGCAGCAGGGTAGAGTCCATGGATAGAATGCTTCTGGGGTTCTGGAGTTAAGGCCAGATTGGTCAATTCAAACCAAAAAGAGCTAGGGTTTTGATAAGCTCCACAGAGTCTTATCAAACACTCCACAGAGTGTTCTAGGAGAAGGATCTAAGAAGCAGGAGAAACTGTCACCAGAAGCACTGGGGAAGTCATATCAGGAATTTAAACTTATGACTCCATTGACTGTTATCTAGGGCATGCACTGATGAGTGGGGCTAATATCAATTCTAGGCCCTCAGTCACATAGAATGGATATGGAGGGCAGCATTATTATGCAATTGTTCAAACTCTCAACATGGGAATTTAGGGGAGGCATAGAATGGTGTTGAACAATTGTGATCTAATTGCAAGTTATTTGAAAGACTGTATCACCTACAAGTCTAGGGAAGGTCTATCCCTCATTGTTGCTGACAATTACCACTGAGCCTTACTCCTTTTCAATGACTTTAGTTTCTAGAGTACTTCATATCTTTCTAATATGACTCCTTTTAATAGGACTCTAATACGACTCCTTATATATCTTAATTCTCCATGACTTTGATATACACGTGGATGATTCTCCCAATATTCTGGCATCTCATTTCCTTTAACTCTCTTTCAGTGGTATTGTCCATCACCCAGTCTCAACCACACATTCCATGGCCATACTGTACAATTCTTCTTTTCCAATAATTGCAATAATTCATTAAATTTCATTTGCTACATTTTCTTATGACCACAAACCCATATCACATTCTCACTCCCTCAACTATCTGACTCCACAGTTCTTTGCACACTAACACATTCAATCTATTTATTCTTTTACCATTCTGACTCTTCTTACCCATCTAAAATCCCATGACTATCAAATCACTTCCTTGCAAATATCCTCAGTTTCCCTACCCTCAGATTGACTCTTGCACCATCATGCTCACTTGCTAAAATCACCCCTGATTAAATATAATTCAGCCTACTCCACACCTACACCCATGCAACTGAATGTGGCTGTGGACAGGAAAAAGAGCTATATTGACAAGTCCTACTTTAATCATGACCATTATCATAAAGTGGTCTTTAAATCCTGTACAATGATTATACTTTATTTTTCTAATCATATATTCCACCATTTCCCTAGATAACTACATCTAACCTAAAACCTATGACATATCTTCCCTTATACTTACTCTCAGCTGATGAACTTTTCCTATTTCACTGAAAAAAAAATTAAGCAATCAGAAGCAAACTTCCACAAACTCCCACAACTTCTTTTCCCAACCCTGCACCATCTGCACCCATATTATCTACCTTCCCACCTGTTACTATAGTGAACCATCTGTGCTATATATGAAGCCAATCTCTCCACTTGCATACTAGATCTCATCTCTTCTCAGTTACTTAAGGAAGGGCTCCAAGGATTTTCCCTCTCCTGCTTTGTAAATCTCCCCTCTTCATCATTTCTTTCAACAAAGAAATATATTATCCCTCCATGTTGTGTAAAAATCATATGCTATCATTTCCCCACTTCTCTCCCAGGTTATTTCCCTCCTTTTTGTTCTTTCCACAGCAAAATTCCTTTATATATATTAAAATAAATATATAAAACATAAATAATAAATATATGTAGTATAAGTATATAAAAGATATAATAATTAAATATATATATATATTTTTACTCATTGTCTCTGTCTTTAATTTCCTTATCCTAATTATTTCCTAAATTCTTTCAAACCAGACTGTTGTTTCCACTTTTCCATTGTTCATGTCTAGTTCATCAATAACATCATAACTGTTACATCAGTATAGCATGGCTAATTTTAAGTACTATCTTACTTGAAGCATTGGGCACTCATTCATCCCTCTCTCCTTTCTACACTTAATTTCTAATATACTATTAGCACTTGGTTGTGTTTCTTTCTTCACTGATTATTCCTTCTCAGTTAACTTTTCTTTCAGAACCCTTAAAATTGAAGTAGCCCATAATTCAGTTCTTGGTTCTTTTCTCTGCTTTAATGACACTAACTCCCTTTTTGATATCTTTAAAACCTGATCAAATTCTAGTGTCCCACAAATTTATATTTATAGCTCAGATTTATTTCCCTAATTCCAGAACCATATCTGACTCTCTTTTTAAAATCTCTACTTGGAGTTCTAATAAATATCAATATTTCATATCCAAACTGAACTTCTGTTTTTGCCTCTCAAATGCATCCTATACATAAATTACTCCTTTGTGTTAATGATGATTTATAATCTAATTATTCAAATTTAACCTCTTATTTTTCTCTAAAACATCAAATATAATATTCCAGAAAATCCTGTTGATCTACTATAATAATATATCCAGATCCATATTACTTGTTAGAAACCTATAACTAATATCTTGGTACTTTCTAGCCATCATCATCTCTTAGGTAGTTTTTGCATTAAAGTCCTATTTCCCTTCTTTTGTCTGTATCTAAAAGAACAGGGTGATACTTTTAACATATAATACTTTTAATTTTTCTTGCCTTTAAAGCCATTTCATTGCTTTGCATCCCACTCAAGGTAAAATCCAAAATCCATATAATAACACACAAGGACTTGTGCAAAAAGTACCTTTGGGGTGTCCGGATAGTTGAGTCAGTTAAGCATCCAAATATTAGCTCAGGTCATGATCTATAAAAACACTATTTTTATAAGATCAAATAATAATAGGGTTGTGAGAGCTAGCCCTGGGTGAGGCTCAATACTCCATAGAGTCTGCTTGAGATTCTCTCTCTCCCTCTCCCTGTCCTTCTCCCACTGCTTTCACATGCAGTTTTTCTCTCTCTCTCTCAAATAACTAAAATCTAAAAAACAAAAACAAAACAAAACAAAACCAAACCACATTATCTCTTTGAGCTCACACACTCTGCCACCATCACTCCTTCCTCTTTGCTTCTCCTCAGACACACTAGATATCCTCTTGCCTTTATACTTTTATGCTGTATTATTCCTCTGTCTGGTACAATTTCACTCTGACATTTTCATGGAAAATTCCTTTATCTGCCTCAAATCTTTGCTAAAAGTTCACCTACTTTTTTAATCTGTTTAAAATAGTGATTCATGAACTCTATACTCCTGTGTTTTTTCCATAACTCATCACTTCCTAAAATTTTATGATTTAATTATTGATGATTATTGCTTGTGTCTGTTTTATTCACTCCTGTATCCTAAACAAAAGAACTATGCTTTTCATTTGGTAGACCCTTACCAAAATTTATTGAATGAGAGAATTCAAGATTGAAAATTAGGATGGAAAAAGTTATATAGCCACAAAAGAACAGGAGTTCAATCCAAGATAATTAACACAAAGAACAAAGAAGATTATAAATTGGCAAGACAAAACACAGAACACAAGAATATAAATCATACACATTGATCTAATATAATTCTAATGACTATTAATTTGAGATGCAGATATTTTCTTGGTAGGAAATAATGATTCTGTTCCTATTTTACCTATGTTCTGTATATTAGAGGTAGATATTTCACTTTCTAAATGTTTTTTTTCAGTATCTACCATGTTTTCTAAAACTTGAATTATCAATATTTACTTTTTATTCCCACCAAATCTGTTATTGTGAATAATTCCAATCCCTCCTATCACCTCTTTTATTTATTTATTTTTTTAATATTTATTTATTTATTTCATAGAGAGCTCGAGCATGAGCAGAGGAAGGGTCCGAGGGAGAGAATCTTGAAGCAGACTTCCTGCTGAGTAGGGAGCCCGGACACAGGGCTCAATCCCAGGACCCATGAGATCATGACCTGAACCCAAGGCAGAAGCTTAACTGACTGAGCTACCTATACTACCCTCTCTCTATGTTTTAAAAGCACTTATCATCCTCTAACTAGCTATATATTGTTTCTTGTACTTTATATCATTTTCTTTCTCCTACTTTGAAATGTAGTTTTCATGAGGGGAAATAATTTTGTATTTGTTGTGTTCCATGGTCAATTTAATTGTGCTTGGCCCATTGATGCTCAGTTAGAATATGCTAAGGGCACCTGGATGGCTCAGTCAGGTAAGCATTCAACTCTGGATTTTGGCTCAGGTCATGATCTCAGGAAAGTGAGATTGAGTACCCTCTCAGGTTCCACACTCAGTGGGGAGCCTGCTTGAGATTCTCTCTCCCATTCCCTCTGCCCTTCCACCTCCCCCACATGTGAGCACGCATGTGCTTGCTCTCTTTTTCTCAAAAAAAAAAAAAAAAAAAAAGAATATGCTGAATAAATGAATTATTATATTTTCTATTATGGAACCAAACTTGAATTTCTAAGCTATTTCATTCTTGGAACATATTACATTATTCTGTTACTACACTGATAAACAGTTTACTTAAATGTGTTAGTATTTTAAAATCTGTATTATAATAAACTATAGATCTGTAATGTCCTTTAATGTATCAAGATTTTGTATCATAAATATTAGCATTAGAAATAATTTATTTTCCATGCTCTGCTTCTGCTTCATTTTTAAGCATGGAAACCTATTCTATAAATACATTCCTTAGAGGTTTTATAACTTTTACTTAGGATATGTCAATATTAACATCTTAGTACTAATAAATTTGTCAATGGCCTTGCAACATGAAACCTAGGAAACACTACTTTCACTGGTATAATATGATGTAAACTTAATTATCAAATTGGATTCAGCTGATTATCTGAATATAAAGTTCAAATACTTCTTTGTTAACAAACACTATTTTTATAAGATTAAATAATAAGAAAGTAGATTAGGGATATAATACTATTTTCTTACTTTCCAAATTATTTTTTCTGTGAATTTCTCAATGACATTTTTAATAAAGAAGAAACTAGGCAGATAATTTTATTACAAAGAACTGCAAGAAGAATTAAGGAGTTATTATATCATAAGTGTTTGTTTATATTTATTTGTGTGTGTGTCAATATATGTAGCTATATTGGAAAATCATGAGGACATTTTTATAGTTCTTTTCATTCTAGCATTGAGACTAGATTAAAAGACAAAGTATAAAGCCATCTGCTATTATCATACATAATGAATTAAGCCCTGTGATAAGAATGAGCCTAGCATGTTAAAAGAATATGTTGAAAGTCAGTGAGTCTGATGCAGGGTGAGTTAATGCAAGAGTTATTTAAGATAAGATTTTAGAGGTAGTTTGGAGCCAGATCATACTGTGCCTTGCAGAGCATGGGAAATGGCTTTTGAGGTTTTTCTTAATGTTATTTAACATTTCAATTACAAACTCTCTTTCTTTCATATAATTAACACACAGAAGAACTGTATAGCAATACCTATTATTTGAAAGGTATAAGCATTGTTCGTTTTACCTTGAAATTTCTTAGGTAAAGTATAAGTACTCATTAAAGTTACATAACATATTGATTTTTATATCTCTTACATCAAAGCAAAACAAAATAATTTTCTGCAACTTAATTTTATTCAAGCAGTAGGCTTATTTGGCCCACACCAAAAGAGGCAGTTATTTTCAGAAAAGGAATTCTTTTTATTGGATGATGGCTCAAAGTCAAAGTTAGTTTATATTCTGAAAATTCTGTTCATTTTACAATTTTATATAAGATATAAGCAACTAAGTACTAGGTACTGTAGGAATCATAGCTATTCTTTGTCTCAATTTTCCTTACAGTCAAATTTTATAGTGTTACCTGAGATATGAAAGTCAAATTTTATAGTGTTACCTATTTTGTGTTGCTTAGTCCATTTCAAAATTTGCATTGCTGAAGCACAAAGCTTAGGAAAAATGGGACAAGGGGAATAAAAAAGAAATGTAGACACATCTATGATCCACAAAGAAAAATTACATATCAGTGGTAAATTATTCATTATTTACATGTGTCAAATAATTTATTGCTACAGAAAATGTTAATTAAGAACTTGAATTCAGATATATGCCACTGAACATCTATTTGCTCTAGGTGAAGGTACAAAGTAAAAAAAAATGTTTTGATGTTTTTATATTTTTAAAGCATGCAGAAAAACTTATATATCACTTCTGATATGATAAAGGCAGAGATTTATGATACCAGGAAGGTAATGTCTAATTCAGTTTCTTTCCCCTAAATATCTATAGACTAACACGGATTCAAACAAAATAGAGAATCATAAAATAGTATGTTGCTTTTTAAATTTATCTTTTAAAATGGAAAATACTCAGAAAGCTACATTCTCTAAAAAGTCAAAATAATGTCAATTTTAATGTTTTCCAAATGAACCATCTGTTTGTCCAGATAGTTTCATTTGTTTCGAAAATACTCCTTTCCGCTTCAACAAAATTCTGTGTCATTTCCTCTTTTAATATTATACCAATTAAAGATTCCTTTTGAGAACAACTGATATTTTTTCCATTTAATGTATCTCAGAGCTTAAAAAAAAATACTGCCCCTTATCTTATAAAAGAGAGAAAAAGATGAAAAAAACAAATTTTTGTCTTTATAAGAAAAAACATTGGCTAAAAGTTGTAGTATCTTATAGTACACACTAAGTAACAAAGTTCAAGTGTATATGTGTTGTTCTTTTCTTTAAAATTTCTTTCTAGCTAAGACATGACGATGCAGACCCATCCATTACCTCCTTTTTAAAAATGAACAGCGCTCAAATGTCCTGAGGCAAAGGAGAATCTAATTTACTTTTAACAACAATCAGAAATTCTGAATTATTTCACAGTCCTTATGACATTTTTGAATCAACTTGCATTGTTATAGATTTAAAATCTAATCTAGTTCTATAGCTCCGTTTTCAAACAAGACATTGCCACTTGAATAGCTCATTAAATTAATAAAACTTGACATGTCAAAACATGAACACATTATCTTATTTCTTCTCCAAGCTTGCTTATTCCCACTACTATGGAAAGTAAGACCATGGAAAATTAAAAATCTTCTACAGATAATTTTAAAGGTCTTAAAAAATATCTAAATTGCAGGCAGGAAGGAAAAAAAAAGTGCTCACAAGTCAGGGACTGTGCTGCCACAGCCCCTAATGCAATCAAAATTCTGGGTGAGTTGTGTCCAGAGCACCACCTAAGACCCTTTCTGGGAAACCACTGTGAGCAACAGGAAGAAAGGCTCCATGAGACTCAGGGTTGTGCAGGAGGTGAGCGGGAATTCGCTGGCACTCGGGCAGAGGAGATGCGTGTGACACTCTGTAGAGATGACATTTTTAGTAATAAATTAAGAAACTTCAAAAACGCTATTTGAAAGGCATGCTGATAATGAATATTTGGAAAGGGCTGCAGTGTTACTACATAATAATGCCTTCAGAAAACATTTCTTCTCCTAAAGTGGTTGATTTCTTCAACACCACTGCCTTGCATCAGGAGCCCGGTGTAAACTTCTGTGGCCAATAACGAAAGTCACCTCCATCTGATCTCTCCCTTCTTCTTCACTTTTCATAAGCAAACTCCTGGTTTTGTCCTTAGTCACACCATATAACAACAAAAATGTGTTCACTCTCATACTTGTTTCTTCATTTTCTGGTCAACCAGGAATAAACTTTTAATAGCATAGTTTTGTCATACTAAGTCCCTTTATACAGATATATGGACATCTTAATCTACACAAAGATAAAATCCAAATTACATAGTTTTCTAAGTTCTGTATAAACAAAACTGCCAAATTCAAATTGAAATGTATGCGATATCTAATGTTTAATGCTTTGAGCATGTTAAATTAATATACTTGTGAATTTTCTTCCTGTCAGTTGCTAAACAATTCAAATTTAAATAAATAATTGGATAGTGTATGTTTGAGGCACATAGTTTGCACCTAACCCCTTTCAAACAACAACCCTCATAATCATCAACACAAAACAAAATAACTATATGTGTGAAATATGTGTCGACCATTTATTTCCCTGTTTTCCTAGAGAGAGACTGAAAGAAGGAAGAGAAGACAGAGAGAGAAATTGAAGAAGAGGGGTAATATGGCATTTTAAAATAAAAAGTAACATAGTCAAATTATATTAAAATATATTTCCTATATAGGTTTTTTAATACATCTTGTATATTTTACTTTATGTATAATACTTCATGACTGCAAGTTATTGTTCCATCATATGGCTGTATAGTAATTGTTGACATAGATTATTAATAGCTTTTGATAATTTGCTGGTTCTTTCCTGTTTGTTCTCTTAGTCATTTTGACTCTGATCTCAGTGACTCTTGCAGATTTGTTGGGGGTCCCCCTAAGTCAGCTGTCTTCTGGCTGGTTTGATCAATAGACTTGGGAAGGCAGGAGGAAGAGAGAGTGTACTTCTTTTTTTCTTTTGGGTGAAACCTCTCACATCAGCTTCATCTTCTATGAGGCTCCAGCACCCATTGGAAACACTCACCACGGCTTTAGGTCTTACTAGGAGATCTGGATCTTTAGGTGTTCTTCCTTTGTCCCTCCAGCTTAAAGTGGTGAAGACTCCCTGCTCTTGCTGACCTTATAATCCTTTGTTGACATCTCAACCCTTCCATTAACCCACGTAGCCAGTTCTCTATGGTGAATTCCCTCTATTTTGCTTATTGGAACTGAATGATCATTAAGGACATCCTTGTGTCTACATTTTGGCTTATCTTGATATTATTTTGTGAATAAAGGCCTCTCAGTTCATTGCTTAGCTAAAGGTTGTGCTTTTTGATACATATTGCCAAAATATTATCCATAAGTTTTAAATTCAATAATAGTTTTAAGAGTATGTTTTAAGAATTGCTACACCCTTCCACCAATTCTGAAACTAGCATTAAAAAAATAAACACAGCATTGTAATTTAATAGTTCAACATATTATATCATTGTTTTCTTAATTTCTGTTTCCTTGATTATGGCAGAGGTTGCAAAAAAATCTGATATATTTTTATTAGGTAATTTAGGGTTTTAAATCAGTCCCAACTGATATATTAACCCTACATTAAAGGTGGAAATGTGTAGCATAATCATATCATGAATACTTTCTCTCACATTGAAGTTAATTACATCCCTTAAGTCTGCCCGTGTGATTTTAGCACACTACTACATTGTCGCAGCAAGGGTGCTTCAAAACTCTGATCAGCTCTGTTCTAAATTATAATGGATGCTTGAAGAATAAAACCTCATAAAATATAATACATTTAATTAAAGGAAGAAAAGGCAACAATGTGAGGTAGTGTTATAAGAACAGATTAAGATAAATGGCAGTTTAAAATTATATTTCTTATTATAGAAGTTAACACTTGACTATTTAAAACTCTTTAGAGAACACAGAGAAACAAACCAAATCAGCCATAATTCCCTTCTAAATAGGAAAAACCCTTTGCAAACATCATTGTCATTTCAGTGTTGTGAGATTATTTCCACTCTTTATATCAAAAGAAGTTTAGATAAAATTGTGTGTGTGCATCTATATACATTAAAAACATACACGACATATATTTATGACATATATGTTTTATGCATAATACTATATATGGAAATGTCTTCGACCAGTAGAATAAATAAGCTATTAATGTATTTTTCACTTAGTCTAACATTTACCCATGCCTCAAAGCTGGGTAAAGCTGAGAAAATGGCTCCCATTCAGAATTTATTTTTATTCTAAACAAACACATGAGCAAACAAACAAACAAGCAAATAAAGGAATTATCGTCTGTTGTCTGATATCATCAGCTTATAATGAATGAGATGCTATAACATTTCTTTTCCTAGATATTGCTTGAATGGGATGGAGCCTGCTCTTGTTAACTCTGTCCTCTTTATGAGGCTTCCTGAGGAAATTCTTGCCTGGCTTTGAAGTACAGCAGGATATTTGTGTCTCTTTTTGGTAATGGACCTGTGCTTAGCTTGTGAGCAATGAACTGTGTTACTGAGCAAACTTCCCTTTCCAAGTTGTCTGTAAGAAACCTTAATCAACTATAAGAATTTTGTAGGCCATGAATAAAATATTGAACATTTTTCCTGATTCTATTTCATCTCTCCACTTTTGTGAGTTTGATCTATCTTTGGTCTATTTCTCTGTGTTACATATCTTTATAGTTCCGTTGTTGAAAGAAAATGTGTTTGCATTGCTTAATCACATATTTTATAACAGCACAATCAGATTATCTGCACACCAAACAATAGTTCAACAACTTTCATCATAAAGATGTGAATACAAGATATTAAGCTTCTGGGTTATTCATTTAATTTTATGTTATCTATAGACTTTTCTATTTTTGTACTTAAAAAAAATAACTCAAATATGCATACAGTTTCTCTAGTTCTAGAATCCCATCTGTTTTTAATTCAGAAAAGTCTTCAGAAAAAGGCCAGAAAATGAAAGTATCATAACAGACAGACACAGAGCTTATTTAAGCTTGAATTGTAATAAAAATATTTTTAACGAAATACAAATTACAGTTGAAATAGTGTACTAAAATATAGCAGGATTCAAAATTTTGCATCTGTTGATATATTCTTCCACCTGTGAATTTAAATTGGCTATATAACAACTTAATCCTAGGAAACATGCCTGTTTCTTGTAAAAAGTAAGATCATTTGAGAAAGTGTTGGCCTATCAATTGTCCTCTGGGTTAATTTATACAGGGTGAATTGAGAAAGAATTCATGATATAAAACAGGCATGGCAAACTTTCTAAAAAGAGCCAGATAATAAATACTTTTAAAATTTGCTGGCTATATGATTTTTTTATGAATTTTTAATTTCTTTTCAGCGTATCAGAATTCATACATAGTTTTACACCACACCCAGTGCTCCATGCAATGCGTGCCCTCCACAATACCCACCACCAGGCTCCCCCAACCTCCCACCCCCCGCCCCTTCAAAACCCTCAGGTTATTTTTCAGAGTCCATAGTCTCTCATGGTTCATCTCCCCCCCAATTTCCCTCAACTC
>PISX010015379.1:28385-49849 GCA_004024625.1 Mellivora capensis | reverse complement strand
GGCCCTTGCATCCGGCCGTGTTCAGGAGCCGTTAAGGCACTCGGAGCCACTGTGAGGACTGCCAGTAAACCCTGGCCAGATTGCCAGGGAAGGAGTAGTGGGTGTGTATTATTTATGTTCCCCTTTCAAAACAAGCCCAACAAAAGAACAAAGCTTTTCTTCTGCTGGCAATGTTAGCAGCTCCAGCACATGGCACTCCCTGGCTCTCTCTGCTGAGGGGTGGGCGTCCAGGCTGCTGAAGGTACTGCCCTCAGCCATCTGCCAAGTGCTACCTCTTCCCTCGGAGCTGGAACCTGACCGTGAAGCAGGACCTCGGGAGGGAGGCGGGCGGAGGGGAGCGGCTTGGAGAGAGGACACGATCTGGTGACGCAGGAATTGTGCTCATCCAGATTGCGGCTCGTTGCGTGTGTGGTCCAAGTCCAATCTCCAGGAGAGGCCTGAGATGATGCGTGTGAGAGAAACAAAAATGAAGGGCAGGGGCAGGAAGGGCAAAGGGGGGAGCAGGGAATAGGGAAGCCTAGGCACCTGAGGGAAGCTATTTATAGGTTCCTGACCACAATTTCTCTCTCCAAGGTATTTTGTTATTTCTAGCCTCTCTCACAGATGCTTATGAAAACAGTCACAAGGAAACCACCCACAGGGGGTGAAAACTCTGTTTGCAGAATTGACTTGGGCCACAAAATTAATGTGTAGTTCAATGTGGCATAACAATAATCCTTTTGTGTTCAGGGGTTCTGAATTGAAAGACGGGGAAAATCCAGGCAGGGCTTGTGGCATCAGTCTGGCCCTTTTTTTGTGCAATAAACTTGACTTCTGTGTCCCCGTAATCAGACATGTAGTACAGGAGGAGGCAGTGGTAGAAGTCCCAGAGCGCTGAGCTTCGGGCGGGGCCGGGTGGGGGGGGGTACACGGGTGCACATGTGCAATTGCTTGAGGCAATTAAAAATACTTTCCATGTGTGATTTTGAACGTCACAGACGGCATGCTGTTGGGCGCAGAGGGACTTGCCATTGTCTGGGCACACTGATGCTAAGAAACTTGCACAGATGCACGCACATTTTAAAAAACCAACGCGGAGCACATATTTGTCCCTAGAGCTGATAAAATCCCCTGAAGACGGATGTTTTCTTGGCTCAAACTCTGAGCTATGGAATTTATTACCTTAAGCTAAGATGAACTGGGCTGGGTCAGGTTTTCTTCCCCTTTGTTTCTCCTCCTCCCAGAGACCCAGGGGTCTTACCAACTTCCTGAAATGGCAGTCTCACACCTGTGAGAGTCACAGGAGGAGCCCTTATCTTCTTGCCCCCAGCATGCCTGGAGACCAGAGCCTTTCAAGAGTTGCTAATCCCTCAGCAAAGAGACAGGCATCTCTTTAAGTTTAAAAAAATAAATAAATAGGGGGAAAATTAGAGAAATTGAGCACTTTCATTTTCTAAAGAGTATTTCTCTTCTAGGATAAAAACATGATGTTCCCTGACCTTTGCCTCTCCATCCTTCCCTGGAGGAACCCTTTGGGGTAGTCCAAGGACCTTTGGCCCTTGTCGGTGGGATGCCCTGGGGAATATCCCATTGGTGCTGATGTCAGGCAAAGTCTAGGATCTGTTGTTACTACTATTTCCGATGCGTCCTGTTCCTGATGTTTGCCTCATGGAGCTCTTTGCGTTGCCTTTCTTCCCAGCCAACAAATAAAATCTGAAAGTATCAAATTTAATTTGCAAGAAAGAGAAGAGGAGGAGGAAATGCAGTACTTGCTAGTTCGAACACGCATTCCTTAATACTAGCCCCGGGTTTGGTCCTGGCCCTGCTCTGTCTCCTGCAGGGACCCTCTGCTCCACAGTGAGTGAGTTTTGCCATGAGCCACTTGGATCGAAGCCATGTCAGAAAACGAGGCGTGCTTTGGATCCCAGCCCCTTGCAACGGGGGGGTGGGTGTGTGTGTGTGTGTGTGTGCAACCCCTGAGGGTTGGGCTCAGCACACTCTTCCTGTAGAGGACCTGATAGGAAGCATTTTAGGCTCCACCAGCCAAGAAGCAAAATTTAGCAACCGTTCTCACTGCAAAGCTAACAGACCTTTGGACATTTTACAATTTACATTTTCAAATGTAAAGACCATTTTTAGCTCTTGGGCTCTACGGAAGGTACAGGAGGCCAACACATGCTGGCCCTTGGCAGGCTCCCCAGAAGTGGCTGTGCTTACCTCCAAGCCAGAGGACACCCCTCGCCTCTCGGAGTCCCCAGATCCGTTTGAAGGCCACAAAAGTTTTGAGAGAACCTGTCTTTATGTTGAACTACACTTTGCCCTCCTGTAGTTATTCCTGAAGAATTACTTCAAGAACTGGTTTTAATCCTTTTAAGAGCTGATTTAAGTGTCTAGAAGTCTTTTTTGGTGGAAATCCTCCTGTATTGCTTGTTCCCCTTCTTCGCAGCTGCGATGGAACCGTCTGTGAATGCGCTGGAGTCCTAACAGAAATAAATGCTTGTGATGTGCTGTGAGGCGAAGAAACGGTGAGGAGTCCCTGGGGTTTGTGGGGGCTCTTGGCCCTACCCGAAGTGTCCCTGCACGGCACTGAATTCCTGTTTCTTCTTCCATGTTTTCAGCCCAATCCCTTTTCCTAGGAACGTCACCCATTCCGGTTCATGCCGGTTCTCCTTGTTGTCTGCACGCAGTTCACCCCCCTCTTGGAATTCAATGCTTCTGATCTTCCAGTGGGCTAGAAACCTAGCTGCCAAGAGAATGCAGACCCCAGGACCCGGGGCGGGGGGGGGGGAGTGAGAGGGCTTTGGTATTTGACTCAGGTACTTTCTTCAATGACATATTTAAACCACTCAGAGGCAAATTCTCCTTCTTTCTCTATTCCTCTCTCCTTGCCTCCCACTGCCTCCTAAAAACCAGCTAGGTTTTTGAGGAATCATGAATGCCTGCCAGGAGTGTGGATTATCATTTGTGTCATTTGCCGATTATAAATTCCTCAAGGGCAGTGGCTTTCTTAACATCTTAGCTTTAGATCCTTGTCCAGTGCTTTCCTAGTAGTAAGATTAAGATGCATAGATCATAGGGTTTAGCGACCAAAAGCAATCAAGCCTTAGGGATATGACAGAGGGAGCCAACTTCCCGTATGCTGTCTGTTTCCACAGATCAGTCACTGGCTGTCAAGTAACCTGGACGTCCGTGATTTATGTAAATGTGAACAGGCTGTGTTCGTCCTGTTGCTCAGGTACGTGTGGGGCTCCCGGCTTGGCGGTGTGGACATGGTCTCTGTTTGTAGCTCCAGATTCTGGGAGGTAACCATGAGCTTTAACTAATTATACCCTACATCACCCCCAGGAGGTAGGTAATGATTATAGATGTGCTGGGCTGAAGTAACTCAGAATGTCTTAATAATCACTTAATAGAATCTTATCATGAGAAGCAAATTGCATTAAATGGGCAAATGAAGTTGACTGTGAGAAGCAGAGTTAGGAAATAAAATGCTATGGGGGGTTTTATATGGGAAAAATCCAATTAACACCTTTTTAAAAGAGTTGGCCCCATGGATTTTTCATATCCCTCGCAGTGCCTATCACAGGGTTATGCCCTGAATGAATACTTTCTCAATCAATGTGAAGGAAATTATGGGTAAAGGGGGGGGGGTGCCTGTGAAGGGTACATGGTGCAAAAGCCATCTGAGATCACAATTCCACTTAGCAGCAAATGGCAAAATGATTTGATTGTGAAGCCACTGGGACAAGCTTTACAAGGAAGACCCAATTTTTTCCCTCGTTTTATTCTTAAGCAAAATGGCTGTTATGCAAAATGCCAACCAGGTATTGTGTATCCTCAATGGATGGGCACTCTGTATACCCAAATCTGGGGAACCATAGTGTTGAAAGAGCCAAGCCTGGATGTGAAGGCAGCAAGATAACAAAGTTGGTGAGAAGAGGGGTCAGGTGGTGTAGGGTCCATATAAACACCCTAGGGAAGATGGCTGGAATTGTGTTTCAGCCGGGAGGATAGGGAGACACCATGGAAGCTGCTATGAGACTCTGGCGACTCTGAAGACACAGAGGCAGGTGAACTTTCCTCCGCTGAACTATTCTGGGGAGCACAGCGGTCAGTAATGGAGCTGGGCTTCAAAAAAACAAAAAACAACAACATGGAAGGTGGTGGAAAGGCATGCACAGAATCGAGAGAGCGTGTCCAAGATCCACAGGTCCAGCACAATATGCAGGGCGATCAGCATAAAGTGGCAGACCAAAGCAGCACCCAAAGATGGATGCTTGTGCCTGAGACTCAAACTGGACCCCAGTTAGAGCAACAAGAAAAATTGTGCTCCAGAAATAGCACACAGGATCAATGGGTCCTAAAGCTGAATCCCACAGCCAGAACACACACATATACGTACATATGTATATATACCTCATACATATGGAAAACTCCCAACTAGCCCAAGAGGACCCCCAAAGGAGAGCTGAGTAGAAAGGGGAGAAGAAGAGTGAGCCTTCACTTTTTGCACATACAGTTGTGTTACTTGATTTTTTCCTTTTTATAAGGAACATGCATCCAGGTAAAACAACTACCACATAGTATGTTAAAAAATAAAATGGAAAGGTAGTAGAAGTGCATATCACTTAACGGAAAGGACACTGGGATTTTGGTGTTTGCAGAGAGAAATTGCCTCCCTTGTTACTTGAAAGACAAGATGGACCCTAAAGTTGTTTCATAATGTTAAAGGGGGTGCTGGGATTTATTTTTCTCACAACGAAAAAAAAAATTCTCTTTGTCTTTCTTCTGGATGCTCTTGTAGCTCCAACCATACTAGGAGCCTTTTTGTGACCAGTTTGCCTGCATTTCCTTTACTTAGCACCTCACGTGCTTACTGCAGCGATGCCTTCCTGCACTGCGTGGGATCCCTAAATCAGCCTCATTTCCCCGGTCCTGGGACCGAGGTGCCACTCTGGCCATTACCGCCTAATGGCATGTTGTGTTGCTTATGTTTGTCTCATATCTGTGATGGGCCGACCTCAGGGATGCATTTTCACATCATTCTAATTGAGCACGGAATATTCTGTTTTTCTGCCCTGTCGGGGTGACTAATGAGAGAAAAAAAGCAGGTGCAGTGAACGGTCAGGGTCATTTTCCTCCCGTGGAAGACCAGCAGCAGCAGAGGGCACAGCAGCAGAGGTGCCGATAGGCACAGGAAATGAAGAGGTGACGCACACTTGTCCAGCATCGCCCCAAAACTTGAGTTGCATGCTGCAGCTTCCTAGGCCGGGCTGTTTCTCTCCACAACATCTCCGCATTAATAACCTAGTGGATTCTCCAAACTGTGCTCAGATGTGAATCGCCGATGCTTCCAGAATGCAGTTAGGTCTCTCAGCAGAACAGATTTCTGCTGACTCCTTGGGGAATTTTAATAACATGTCATTTAGCAAATTAGAAGGTGAAGCAAATTAAATACAGTAAATCAAAGCAAAGCTGGAAAAACAAAGTAGATGCAAGCAGATTTTTTCAAAGCTTCCTGATTTGAAAATGTAAGGTTTCCAAAGGATTAGCAAAAAAAAAGGGAAAAGTTACCATAGCAACTCCCAAAGTCCTCCTTGCTAGCTAGTCTCCACAAGGCTTCAAATGCTCCGCCCTGTCCAGGGGGAGAAGTGGGACACGTTTAAGGACGGTTTAGGGTTGGGTTTGTTTGTTTGTCTGTCTGTTTGTTTTAAATAAGGGAGATAAAGAAACGAGCAGGCCTGTAGGATATTACAATTCACCTTTAAATGCCCTGAGCAGCCCTCTAATGCAGATTTCAGGAAAAGAACAGAAATGCCTCCAGTAATGACGACTGATCGCTAGGTGGCGCTGTTGTTCCACTGCTGGGTGCTGCCGGGGCTTTCCCCTCGCTAGAGCTGCACTCTTCCGTTCCCAAGCAGGTGCTCTTCCCTGAGCCGCCCTAACATTCATGTGTTCAAAAAAATATAAAGTATCTACCAAGTGGTAGAAACCATGTGGGTTTCTCCACTAAGCAGGTGAACAAAACAGTCTTCGGAGCTCCTAGAGCAAGAGAGAGAAGTGATCAAATGCAATAATTACACGATGTGGTCCAATCAGGCTTCTGAAATAGAAAATAATGGTGGACAATTGCCTTTATACAAACCGGTCAGGAAGACCTTTCTGCTGAGTTTTTAGGCTTCACTCCACCATCTCCCACACACAAAGAGATGGAGGAAGAGGACCAAGCAAAGGGAGGGTGGGGGTCTCCTTGACCGGAGCACAGCAAGGAAAAGAGGAGGGTAGGGAAGGATAAGCAGAGAAGGGCCGGATGGTACAGAAACTTGTAGTCATGGGAAGGCCTCAGTTCAGCTTTTATTCTTAGGGCCAAGGGAAGCCTATGGAGAGTCTCAGTAGTAAAGTCAGGTTATTCAACTGAAATAGTTTGCTTTTCACACTGTTGTAATTCCTGTTTTATCACCTTTACTTTAGATCTGTGGGGAACACTTAGGAAAAAAACATATTCAGGAGAACAATTTCACATTTTTATGCAGCTATGTGTTTTTTTTATAGTTATAAACTATAGGATGTAAAGCTTAAAATTTTTGCTCTTGGGGAAGAGTTTAAGAAGTCGGAGAGAAGCAGGCAAAATATTCAGTGAGAAAACACTAGGTTTTGATAAGTCAGAAAGCTGAATTTAGTGGCCCTTCCTCCTAGCACTTCTCATACTGTGCTGTCATTACTTTCTTCCTTGTCTTCTGCCCCCACTAGACTCTGGGCTTGGAGGCAGTAGACACAACTTTAGAGATAAGGACTCGCTTGTCCTTCTAAGTAACAAATGATTAGCATAGGAAAACAGTAGACTCAAAAGTTGGAGGGTTGGATGGAGGGTTGGAGGGAGGGATGGGCAGGCAAAAGGTAAGAGGTGCCACAGCTGGATAAGTGAGGCTGACTTCAGCATTTCAGTGACACTTTCTCAAAGATAAATCATTTTCAACTTCCAGGTATAAGAAAACATTTCTCTGGCCTGCTTGCATATGTACCAAATGTCAATTGAACACCCACTGTGTATTAGATCAGATATACAAACATGAGTAAAACATTGTAACAATCCTCAAGCTACTTACGGTCAGTAAAGGATATGAGACCAAGCATAACTGATCCACAGTTTAGTTTTTTGAGATTCTATTTATTTGAGAGAGAGTGAGAACTGGAGAGAGAGAGCGAGAGCGCACATACATAGGAGAAGGAGAGAGAGAAGCAGACTCCCCGCCAAGCAGGGAGCCTGATGTGGGGCTCGATCCCAGGACCCTGAGATCATGACCTGAGCAGAAGGCAGATGCCTAACCAACTGAGCCACCCAGGCGCCCCAATCCACAGTTTAGAAAGTGTTATGCACACAAAATGAGGTGTGCAGTAGGTGTTGAGAAGAGGAAAACTTTCATAAAAGTGACATGTGAGTTCCATCTCAAAGGAGGGGAGCTTTCCTTCTGGGATGACAGAGCCCTGAGCCTCCACGAAGAGCTAGAAGTGGCGGCTTCTTCCTGAACAGGCCACCGCGCCTAAAGGAAAAGGAATGCAAAGTCTTCCCCTACCCTCTCCCCATTTTGCGAGTCCAGGGTGCTTCCATCTCCCAGGGCATCTAGACAGCCCAGCTTCCCAGACCACGAGCTGTAGGCCACCATTGAGTATGTTCTCGGAGAACGTTCTGGACCACAATATTCCCAAACCTCCTCAGCAGTCTTTGTGGCTTTCTGTTAGAGTCTTTAGCTTGAGGAGGACACTTTTATGTTTCTATTTTGGCATTTTTCCATTCACAGATCACACTCCCTTAGTGGGTCAGGTAATCAATATAGTGGTGATCAGTATACAACGTGACCAGCATTTAACAACATGGGATAGAAGGACGCCTGGCTGGGTCAGTCAGTAGAACACATGACTCTTCATCTTGGGCTCATGAGTTGGAGCCCCACACTGGGTGTAGAGTTTACTAAAAAACATTAAATAAACTTTTTAAAATGGGATGGAATAAAATGAGAACGATTGAGGTACATTGCATAGTAAGCAAAGTATCATTTTGTGAAGTCCTTTTTTCAGTTAAATGTAAGTAATGAATTGTGGCATCCCTGCTAAGGGATCATTTTCTTAGAGGCTCCAGGGGTAAACTTCTTGCCAGAGCATTGGTATCCCACTTTCAACCTTTCACAGAATTGAGGGGAACCTTCCCAATTTAAATTTAGATCTCCCCCAGTGGCCCTGGATGTGTATCTTCATGCCATAATTTAGTAGAATTTTTTTTGTGCTAAACATAAACATTTTTTGAAAACAGATGCCTTTTTTGGAGGACCACTAAAATATTCTCAGTTCTCCATCCCATGTGCTGTACACACAACGCATCCTCCCGGGACTGGCAAAAGACACTTTCTGTCAACGCTCTGAGCAACGTCCCTCGTGAGGTAGGAAAATACAAGTCATAATACCACAAAATGTTTGGGTCAGGGAGTCAGCCAGAGCTTCACAGAGCCACCGGGGCCTTTTAAAGGGCCTCCATTTTGTTAGAATTGTTTACAAACATGTGATTTCCACCAATAATAGATTTTAGTCCGACTCCGTTTTCTACCCTATTGATGGCTCATGGAAGATTTCAAATGCAGGTTTTGAAATCCATAAAATTCCATGTGGATGGAACCAAGTGGTGTATAGCTTGTCATCTAGAGCTCGAGTCGCACTGAGAACTCCGCAAGGTTTCCTTTTTAGGATGGGACTGTGGAGAATAACACATTGAGAACAAAGAATGAAACTCCTCCTTTCTGAACCGAATGAAGGCATTTTAATGATTGCATCCCAGCCTCAGCAGGGCAGGTAAAAAGCGATTGCCCCTCCTTTATAGAAGATCCGAACCAGCCTCAAAAATGAAGCAAAATACCCTGTATGCTGTGTGAAACACAGTAGAGAATCTGGAATGTAGGTGAGTCCCGGCAAGTGTGCACAGAAATGGTAAATCGTCCCTCTCCCTATGGTTCTGACATTGTTTCCACAAATTGCAGGCACCTCGCAGCAAGTAAGATTCCAAAGGAAAGAGTGGAGATTTTGTCTGTACGCCGTCAGTGCCAGTGGTCAGGGGCAGCAAGAAACAAGCTGGTGAAGTGGGTCCAAATGCACATTTGGTCACTTCTTCACATGCTCAGATTTCCTAGATATGTTAATTCCAGCTACACCAGCACTTCCGGACACTGCCGCCCCAGCCGAGCAGCCTGTCCTACAGAAGGGGAAGCGTGTGGCATCATGTAGCTGTAGGTACAGCAGCCGCAAGGATTGGGTTAGAACCCCTCACGGTGGGTCAGGTCAGGGCTGGAGGCTGGGAAAAGCCATAGCTGTTAGGCCATGTCAACCCACCTGGAAGACTCTGTCCTCCACCAGCAGCCAAGGCCACCTCTGTTCCAAGATTCCTGAGACTTTCTGTAGGAGATTCAGGAATAGTTGAGTCTAAACCTTTGGGTCTTAGCAAACACCAGCACCACTTGGCTTCATCACAGAGGACCTCTGGCTCGCCTGCTTACAACTCACCATCCCCAGAATTCTCAGGAGCGTAGCTGACCTAGAGATAATCCATTCTTGGGCCATGGCCACAAGTCTCCATCTGGATCTATTCGTGGGGGTTGGGGGTTGGAAGCCCACTGGTCTCAGCAAGTAAGGCAACCTGACTCATTCTAGGTTATCTTGCATCCAAGAGCCTTGGGAAAGTGAGTGTGAGCAGTGGAGAAGTCCGTGTTCTCCCTCCTGCTTCACATAAGAAAGTGTTTGCTTGTCCTTCCTGAGTAGGATTGCCTATGTAAATATCCAGAAATGAAACCACAGGTAACCGGGCAGTGCTGACCCGCCTGCCGGCAGCATCCTCCAGAACTGGAACAAACTCGTGCGTTCCAGGATACTGTCTGTCAAGCTAAAACATTTAAGATTTTATTTTTAAGTAATCTCTACAACCAGCGTGGGGCTGGAACTCACAAGCCTGAGATGAAGGGTCCCACATTGAGGGAGCCAGCCAGGTGCTCCCAAGTTAAAACAATTCTGTTACAAAACTTAAACTGAGTAAATAAAAACTGGGGGAAGCGAAGCTGACTGAATGGAAACAAGGGTTGTTCGCCATGTGTGATGGGTATTCCCCTGTGGATTCCCCTGTAACTCCTCTTTGAAATCTACCCTTGAAATTGACCATGTGAATGTCACAGCAGGATGCCTGACTGGGGGGCCAGGTGGCCAGGAAGGGGGTAGTTCCTAAAGGCCTGATTGGCTTTTATCCCGGAGTGGGAAAGGAGGGCCACGTTCAGTACATGGTCACCGGCATAAATTCATGCTTTTCCCTCACTCCTTCACATTGTCAGCATGCTCCAGATTGGTGCTTGCAGACAGCTGGGGCCTTTGTTTGCGGTGGGGGGAAGGGGGTGCTAGCCAGGATCTCTTCTAGGTTTCTGCTGCTTAGGACAGTGTCCTGGCCTCAGCTGCTGGGCCAGGGGTGGGGCTGGATGCTTCCAGATGGCAGCTACTGAGTGCACCCCAAAGCCGGTGGCGGGGGTGAGGGGGGCTGCCTCAGACTTGCTGGAGCTCAGGTTAGTCCAGGAGGTTCCCGGATTCACAGAATCCAACAGCAATAGGCTTATGTAGGGTTCTATTATAACACAATTTCTTCAATATCTCCATAGTTACTACCAGAAAGTATATACTGAGCTAATTTTGACTAAATACCAGGCACAGTGCCAGGCAACAAGTACAAAATCAGCAAAACAGATCTCAGCCCTAAGGAGAATGGAGAATGTAGATAAGTAAACAAATAAAAGATATTAGCACTGATGAAAATATTGGTATTAGAGGCGAAGGAGTTATTCATGAGTGCCTGTCTGAATTGGCCAATTTGAGCTCTGTTTTGAAGGGTGAGTAGGAGTTTTCCAAGTGAACCTGCCTGGGGACTCCAAGCAGAGAAATGAGAGTGTGGATGAGTAGGTTGCCTTTGGGAAACTAGGTGCATTTGTTTCTATTCCTGCTTTTACAAATCACTATAAACTCAGCAGCATAAAACCACACAGATTTATTACTGTAGAGTTCTGGAGGTCAGAAGTCCAACATAAGCTAAAATCAGGTGGCATGTTCCTTTCTGGAAGCTCTAGGGAAGGGTCTGTTTCTTTGCCTTTTGTTGCTTCTAGCCACTGCCACGTTCTTTAGCTCATGGACCCTTATTCCATCTACAAAGCCAACAATGACAGTTTAAGTCTTCCTTATGTTCTCTTTTCTCATCATTATGTCTCTCTCTGACCACAGCCAGAAAAAGTTCTCTGGTTTTAATGATTCATGAAATTAGGTTTAGCCCACATGAATAATCTAGGATAACCTCCCTATCTCCAGGTCCAAAACTTCAATCACATTTGCTAAGTCCCCTTTGCCATTTAAGGCAACGTATTCACAAATTCTGTGAATTTGGAGATTAGGGGGTACACGTCTCTGGGGGGCCATACTTCTGCCTCCCATACCGTGCATCAGTTTACCAAGTGACTTCAATGGGCCAGCATGATTAGAAAGGCTAAGTTGGAGCCCAATCATAAAAGGCCCTTATGTGTTGGTTTAAGGAGTACCCAGTTTATCCTTTGGGGGACCAAGAGCCACTGAAGGTTGTAAGCTGGGGGTTTCCCTCTTAGAGATCTCTTTGTTGTACTGGTTGGTCATAGGAATCAATGGGGAGATTGCTTGTTGGTAAGACTGATATGCAGACTTGGAGATTCTCATTGAGTAGGTCCAGGGTGAGGGTGCAGGGACTGGTTTATGACAAGTCGGCTTTTCAATGCATGACTAGAGAAGTTAGTTGAGAATACGGCAAGACTGGAGGTGAGAGACCAGTGAGGAGGCTGTGTCGTGGGTCCTGCCGAGAACTAATGAACACCTAAACTAAGCAAACAGCTCTGCAGATGGAAACAAGTAGGTGGATTTTGGAACATTTAACAGGGAATTTTGGCAGAACTATTGGTGATCTATTGGATGGCAATAGAAAAATGCATGTTGTAGTATCAGACAGATGTGAGTTCAAATCCTGGCCCCGGCCACCACCTATAAGTGAGTGGACTTTGCTGAAATAATATCTCTGAATTCTAGGATCTTTGACTATTGCATGAGGATAATAGTATGAAATTTACAGAATTTATATGGATTAGCAAAAATCTATCTGAGGCGCTAAAATATAATAGGCACTCAGAAATGGCTGCCACTCTTTTTTTTTTCTTTTTCTTTTTTTTGACAGACAGAGATCACAAACAGGCAGAGTGGCAGGCAGAGAGAGAGGAGGAAGCAGGTTCCCCGCTGAGCAGAGATCCTGACACGGGGCTCAATCCCAGACCCTGGGATCATGACCTGAGCAGAAGGCAGAGGCTTTAACCCACTGAGCCAACCAGGTGCCCCTCTTTTAAGATTTTATTTATTTATTTGACAGACAGAGATGACAAGTAGGCAGAGAGGCAGGCAGAGAGAGAGGGGGAAGCAGGCTCCCCGCTGAGCAGAGAGCCCGTTGCAGGGCTTGATCCTAGGACCCTGAGATCACAACTGGAGCCAAAGACAGAGGCTTTAACCCACTGAGCCACCGAGGCGCCCCATGACTGCCACTCTTATTATTGTTATGGTGGTGACTGATGTTGTTTTATGGTTATAAAAGGCAGTGGTGGCTGACAGGCTACAGATAACTCTCCGAGTGCTGGGCTTGGACAGCTAGAGGACTGGGAGGGCCACTCACCAGGACGGAAAGTAGAGGAGGGGAGCAAGCTGGGGGTGCAAGGCGATGAGTTTCGGTTTTGAACGAGCTGAGCTGGAGGTGCAGTGGGATTCTGGGCAGAGAGTCCAGAACGGAGGAAGATATACAGGTTTGGAGTCAGAAAAAAAAGAAAATCTGGGTAAAAGCTATGGTGGTTTTTCCATGGATCCGAAACTTTTAAAAGATGTCTTTGAACATGAGCCACAAAACTGTAGGAATCAAAAGAACTACTAATTCATCAAAGCCTTTTTACTGCTTAAATCACTTGGTGTGTTATAATAATGCAAAAGTAATTACCATGTTCCTGTTAACGTAATAATACGCTGACAACCGAAAGGCGTGCTTAGACAACCACAAGGCCCTAAACATTCATTCTGAGCCCTCACAGAGCTGTTTGGTTTATGGTTTTACAAGTTTGCTGGAATCGGGGTCACGAGGAGGTTAATAGACGGAGCTGGGATTCCCTTGGGAGCACAGCGGCAGCCCAAGTGCAGGTCTCTGCAGCACCTGGTTCGCTTTCTGGCTTTGTTAACCCAACCCTGGACTGCCCCCCCCCCCCGCCCCCTTCCTGTGAAAGGCCTGCCTGCGTCATTGGTGTGCCCACTTTGGACTCTGCTAATTCGGCTCTCCTTCCTGCTGGAGCTTTAAGGCGTCCATTCCTTCTGTCCATGGACTTGGGAAGAGGTCCAATTCCTTTTCTCACTGGTACCTGAGGACCCGAGGGTGAAACCCAGCTGCCTCGGGGTCCCTTGAGTCTCTAAGACGTAATGATCCTTGCAACTTGGAGTTCATCTCTAGAACCTTCCTTTCATAGTCAAAGCTTTGGTAGTCCACAACTAAAATCCCCTGGCAGATAGCCTCATCTAGATCCCCTTCCATTCCCTCTAACCCACAAGCAGAAGAGCTCAGGACTGGGAGTCAGGATTTCTAGGACGGAGTGCTGGGCTCTCCATCTTCCAGCTGAGTGACCTGGAACCAGACGCCTAACCTCTCACTATAGCAAGATGTGCCCATTCCATGTTTTCTTTTTATTTTAAATACAGATCCCTTGTTCGAATGAAATCTGAAGTAGAAGCCAAAAATAGGAAGCAGGGAACAGGGCACACTGCCGTAGAGGTGTGAGGATGGCAGTCCCAGCGTCCATTCACTTGCCCCCCAACCCAGCAGAACCCCTGAGGCAGCCCTGGGCGTCTTTACACAGTACACTGCAAGAGGTCCCTTAGTGCTCTCACGGTCTCCTTCCGAAGTTCTGCTCATTCCATCTCCTTACTGGAACCCGTCATTGGCTACCCAGGGGTCCTGAGATCGTGTCTAAATTCAATCTTTCAGTACAAGCCTGACTTGGACTGACCCTTCTGACTTCAAATTTTATGACGTCCACCACTGCGACCCTCTGGTCTCATGATGGTCCCCGAATCATACTTACGTTGTCCTGCCTTTTTACTCAACTCCTCTCCCTGACTTACACCCTGTATTGGTTTTCTATTGCTGTTGTCCCACATGACCATATCTCAGTTGCTTAAAAATATACATTTGTTATCTTACAGTTTGAGGTCTGAGGTCAGACACGAGTCTCTCAGGGATAAGTGCCGGTGTTGATGCAGGCTCCTTTCTCTTCCGGAGCCCAGTGGAGAACCTGTTTCCTGGCCTTTTCCAGCTCCTGGTGTTGGCCCTTTCTCCATCTTCAAAGCCAGCAATGTTGACATCTCTCTGGGCTTTTGTTCTGTAATCACACCTGCCTCTGCCTCCCCTCTTCTCCCTCCCTCTTCTACTTCTGTGGATCTTTGTGATTACAGTGGGCCACCCAGATAATCCAGAATAATCACCCCACCTCAAGACCCTTAATCACATCTGTAGAGCTGTCTGACGTAATCACAGTTTCCAGAGCCTTGAACAGTTTTGAGGGCCACGGTTCTGCCCACCACACAGCCCAGTAGCCATCCATCCAAGCCCTGTGTGAACAGCAGACTTGACTGGGGAGTGCGGAAGACCGCAGGGATAAATGAATGCTTCATTACAGCCACCCAAACTACTGCAAAGGAACTCCCAGCCATAATCCTGTGGGCCTTCCCACCTCTGAGGGTGGTTCTCTGGCCATTTCCCACACAGAGCATGGTCACCTCATTCTGTTCCTCCCACTGCCTCTGCCCCCTCCCCCTTTTGCTTCTCCAGTCTCTTCCTCTCCCCATGGATTGACACTGAGAACTCTGTGTAACTCTGTTACACAAAACACTTAAACTTCCTCCAGCCCCAGCTTCCAACCTCGGCACCCTTGAAAGGGCTCAGCTGAACAAAATGGCCTCCATCTAGTGAGGGTTACCACCTCAGAATGTGATTAGTGTTGTCAGTCCCAATTTGTCCCTCATGGTGGTGACATGATAACATGGTGACTTGTCCACAAACATGGTGCCACTACCCACGTCAGTGCCACATTTATACATTTTCTCTTTTTTAGATGAAGATACCTCAGGAAAATGTTTTAGGAGTTATTGCCGGGTGGGGCAAAAGAATGGAAGCTGGAGTTCATACTTTCCCTTCTCATAAAAGGAGAGACTATTGACATGAGTGATGACTCTAAATAAAAATGTGGACTTTTCAAAGACTGGTTAAAAACTGTAAGTTGCATCCCTCCATGGTACTCCAGGATGAACCCTATCTGGACTGTTAGAACTTATGGTTGGGAACCATATTTTATTCGCTGTCATGTCCCCAGCACCCTAGTATAGTACTGCGCGTAACTGATCCTGAATGCATTTTAATTGATACAATTAATAGATGCAGTGTAAAAATCTATTATTTATTAACACTAATAAATAACTCCCCCCACCCCTGCACATATGGAGTCCTGTTTTTTTAACTCGGAAAGGAGAGTGCTTTCTATTTATGTTCTGGGATATAGAGGGTGGGCTGTGTTTCCCACCACCAAGTGAGAATTGGTGTAAAGGGAGGTGAGTAAAATAACAGATATACCCTTTCACCTGGGAACAGAGCATTGGCATAATGGATGGAGTGTTTTAAAGCCACACATTAGTATTAACATCTGTGCAAAAACAAGCTTTCAAACTGTGAGCCAACAGGATTTACAGCAGACTATTAATTCTCATTCTGCTGGTGAGTTGGATGTGTATCTTCAACAGTGAATCACTCACAGACCCGAGTTCCAAGAAACAGCAATGTGCAGCCCCTCCCCCCCAAGAAACACAGGGGAGACATCTGAAAATTAATTCTCACTCTTGTAACTAATGACAGATCTTCCTCCACTAACGATGGGGTTACCAATAAACCCACCATAAGTTGAAAATACTGTACGTTGACAATACATTTAATACACTTAGCCAACCAAACATCATAGCTTAGCCTAGCCTACCTTAAACGTGCTCAGGCCACTTAGCTCACAGTTGAGCAAAATTATCTCACACAACACCTGTTTTATAATAAAGTATTGAATATCTCATACACTTTATTGTATATTACACCGAAAGTGAAAAACAGAATGGCCATATGCGTATAGAACGGTTGTAAGCATATTGGTTATTTATCCCTGTGATCTGGGGCTGTCTGGGGGCTGTGGCTGCTGCCCAGCATCACAAAAGAATATTATGCGTGTATCACCAGGGAAAAGATCAAAAGTCAAAATTTGGAATTCGAAGTACAGACTCTACTGGAATACAAATCACTTTCCCACGGTCCCAAAGCCGAAAAGTTCGTAAGTCTAACCATCATAAGTTGGGGACTGTCCATATAATATATTACGTTTTATTTCCTATGGTTGGCAAATAGAACCCTTTTTCTATATACAGTTTGTAAACAAAATTTGAAACTTTCCTTTATATAGGGGGGCTCCCAGTAGAGGCCGTCTGTGGGAATGTGAGAGTATTGTATACCTTTTCCAGTAAGACATGCAGTGATTAGGAGGGCCCTGCTTATTGTGGTCAGGATATAGTGGAGAAACATGGAGAACAACAAAAGCTTTCACTTCCAAAGGAGGACAGCTAACTCATCACTATTTGTGAAGACAGAGAAAGGGTTAAGTCTTTCAATTGCAGGGCGCCTGGGTGGCTCAGTCTGTTAAGCATAGGACTCTTGATCCCAGCTCAGGTCATGATGTCAGTGTCATGAGACTGAGCCCTGTGTCAGGCTCACGCTCAGTGGGAGTCTGCTTCTCTCTCTCCCTCCCCCTCTGCAGCCCCCCCAACCCTGTTCATGAGCATTTGCTCTCTGTCTCAAATAAATGAAAAAAATCTTTAAAAAGATCTCCCAACTTCAAGAAGTGAATTAGTTTTATACCTTTATCACTTCTGCCCACCCAAGCAAAATGAGTATCACCCATGCAATTTTGAATATCACCTTCATCCCTCAATAATTAGCTATTCATTCATTCATCTGGCAAATACTCATCAGGCACCTGCTGGCATTGTGGTTGGTGCAGTGACGGAGAAACGTACTTGGCAAGGAGTACATAGTTCAGGCCAGAGGGCAGCAAGGGGGAGGCATTAGCTCGGGGCAGTGGCTATAGAGCTGGGCCTCAGTGGGGAGTGGAGAAGCATTGGAAAGCAGGGGGGTGATTCCATACAGGAGGAGAAGGAGACAATGGAAGGGGAGAGGTAGAAGGTGCAGGGGAGAAAGAGCAATGACAGAATTAGATCAGGAGAAGGCAGGGGAAGTTTGAGGTCAAGGACATAGGACGATTGATTAATAATGAATGAAAGAAAATATTTTTTCTTAATCCTTTGGCTCTAGTATAAAGATACCAAAAAGCAATATAATAACCAAAATGAAAGAGGGAACTGAGCAGAAGGATGGAAGAACCTCAGGGTCCCTGACAGAAGCAGTCTGGGGATGTGGCAACAGGAGTTGGAGGCACACTTTGATAGAACCAGGCACCCGGCCTATAAAGAAGGGGATAGCTTAGCTAGCAAATTAGAGCAAAAAATGTAGGGCTGGTTTGGGAACCCCTGGACCGAATACTGTCCATCTGTGGATATGGAGCTGGGGAAGCCAGCACATTATCTGGAGCTCTTCCAGTCCTAGTGTCTCCAGGTCTTAGGTTCCCACACCACCTCTCTGCATAACCTCTTGGGAATTCCAACAACTGTCTTCTCCACCCCTACACCAGTGATCTGGAGCACAACAACCCCAGCAAGGGGGTCTGGTGGCCTCAGTTCTGGTCCCAGCCTCTGACTTTAAACTAGAAGTCAGGTTCTGAAGTCTCTTCTGGCCCCAGACTCTATCAGTCTCCTGTCCAGGACATCTCAGCTCCAAGGTGGAACTAAATCTCTAGAGGAGAATGTTCCAGCATGAGGATACATCTGAATTCACAGACCAGTGCATCCACTGAAGCATCCTGTGCTCCCCTGAGGGAACCATGATGAAGCCCCATGACAACCATGTATGTCCCAGAGACTCATCTGTGGTGTTGTGTAAAGCTGTGGATTGTTCTTTTTCATTCCTGCTTAGTGTCCCACAGTGTGTATCTACCAGAGTTTACCCATTCTTCAGGCGGTGGATGTACAGTTGCATTGTTTCTATTTGGGGCTATTACAAATAATGCTGCTGTGAGAATTTTTGCATCTGCCATTGGACTTACTTGCATCAAATATCTGTAGTGTGTTGTAGTGGAGTCGCTGGCTCACAGGGCATGTGTACATTAAGCTCTGGTAGATTCATACTGTCAGAGATGATTGTAAAGTGATTTCACCAATTTTATGCTTTCATGAACAATACACTAGAGCTTCTGTACCTTCAACCAACATGCAGTATTGAGAGACTTAAATTTTTGCCCATCTGGTGACCTTGTGGTTTTCATTTTCATTTCCCAAATGAATTGATGCCCTTCAATTGCTTATTGGCACTCAGGACTTCCTCTTATGTGAAGTGACCATTCAAGTCTTGCCCATTTTTCTAATTAATTTGTATGAATTCTTTATATATTTTAGATACTAGTCCTTTGTGTATTTTTTTTAATTTATTCCTTTGAGACAGAGAGAGCATGAGCAGGGGGAAAGGAGAGGGAGAGGGAGAAGCAGGCTCCCTGCCGCACCAGGAGCCCAATGCAAGGCTCCATCCCAGGACCCTGGGATCATGACCAGAGCCGGAGGCAGACACTCAACCATCTGAGCCATCCAGGCACCCCTCCTTTGTGTATTTTATTTTATTTTTTAAAGATTTTATTTATTTATTTGACAGAGATCACAAGTAGGCAAGAGAGGCAGGCAGGGAGAGAGAGGAGGAAGCAGGCTCTCCGTGGAGCAGAGAGCCCGATGTGGGGCTCGATCCCAGGACCCTGGGATCATGACCTGAGCTGAAAGCAGAGGCTTTAACCCACTGAGCCACCCAGGCGCCCCTCCTTTGTGCATTTTATATTGCAAATATTCCTCCCATTCTGTTGCTTGTCTTTTCACTCTTTATGATGCCTTTTAGTGAATGGAATTTTAAAATTTTAACGTGGTCTATATTTCAGGGCTTCTCAAATATCTGTGGCAGACATATTTTGGGGGATGGGGGGACTTTAATTTCCAACCAGTCACAGACTGATGTTTCTATGAAATACAATACAAATCATCTAATATAAAACTTAAATAGAAAACACAGACATTAAAATATTTATTTATAAAAGAAATAAATATATAAAAGGGGGGGGCGAGAGAATTAAGGGATGTGAAAGTTCCAAAGCCAAGTGAGTAGTTTCAAGCTCCTTCATAATTACCTTTGTCTACACACAAACCCTAAGACCCATGGGCACACACTTCCCTGGTCTGGCAGCCACAGAGGTCGGGCCAGAACATAACCAGTCAGGGGGCGAGCAGCCCATGAAGGCTCTTGCCACCTCCTACCCTGGTTTAGTTCTACCGCTGGACTTTCCACACCAACAACTCAGTCTCTACCTCAGATATCCACGCACCTTGCCATGTAGCATCATTCAAACCTCCTTGCTAAGGCTCCCCTTTATTTGAGCCAAAAGAAATTGTCCATGCCAGTTCTTTTTCTTTATTTAATTTTTTAAGGGGGGGGTGGCTGGAGGAGCAGAAGGAGAGAGAGAGAGAGAGAATCTTAAGCAGACTCCACACTGAGCGCAGAGCCCAACACAGGGCTTGATCTCACAACCCTGAGATTATGACCTGAGCCAAAATCAAGAGTTGAGCACTTAACTGACTGAGCCACCCACACACCCGGAATCCCATGCCTGTTCTCTGCAGATCTTGCCTGTGTGATGATCACAGTCTTAAGCAGGATAGTGATTTTAAACATATATCCTCCCAAGAGAGAGAAAGAACGAGGAGGTGTTACTGCCTCAGAGGATCACACTTTTACAGCTTCCTCCTCTTTTTTGATGGGCTTCTGGTGAGAAAGTTTATTTCTCAGGGAGTTGTAAAGAGAAAATGGAAGTATAGAGACAATTACTGTCAAAGTTAAGCCAGTCTTTTCTGCTTTCTTCACTCCCCAAACAGGATTTAAGTACTGGCTTGGAGGACTATAGTGTATGCAGTCATTTCCCATAACCATGACAAATAACTTCTATAAGGTCAACATTATTTGGGTTGTAAAGTAAAATTCCAGAGTGAGCATGAAACTTTATCTTCATAGCCCAGGCAAAGAAGCTAAGGCCCCAGAGGTTTAAATAATGTCATTCAATCAACAGTAATTTTTTATAACTTTTTATTGTGAAATAAAACAAAAATACAGAAAACCACACAAAACAAATATATAGCTTAGTAAAGTATCACCAGCCAAACCCTTGTAATCACCAGCCGGTTGAAGAAATAGAACTTTGCCAACACTCCAAAGATCCTTCCATGTGCTCTGACTTTAGAAAAGTTATAACTTCCTACATTTCTTCAAAAATAAACATGCTGTTAATTTGTACAAATAATGAATGTCCTTATGGTTCTTTATGGTTTCGCACCCAAATGCAGGTCCTTAGGGTAACTTAGTCTCACTCATTTTTTTTTCTGTTTTTGTTTTTTTTTTTTAATAAACATATAATGTATTTTTATCCCCAGGGGTACAGGTCTGTGAATCGCCAGGTTTACACACTTCACAGCACTCACCATAGCACATACCCTCCCAAATGTCCATAACCCAACCACCCTCTCCAGACTTCCCTCCCCCCACAGCAACCCTCAGTTTGTTCTGTGAGATTAAGAGTCTCTTATGGTTTGTCTCCCTCCCAATCCCATCTTGTTTCATTTTTTCCTTCCCTACCCTCCAAACCCCACACTTTGCCTCTCAAATTTCTCATATCAGGAGATCATATGATAGTTGTCTTTCTCTGATTGACTTATTTCACTAAGCATGATACCCTCTAGTTCCATTCACATTGTTGCAAATGGCAAGATTTCATTTATTTTGATGGCTGCATAGTATTCCATTGTGTATATATACCACATCTTCTTTATCCATTCATCTGTTTATGGACATCTAGGTTCTTTCCATAGTTTGGCTATTGTGGACATTGCTGCTATAAACATTTGGGTGCACGTGCCCCTTCGGATCACTACATATTTATCTTTAGGGTAAATGCCCAGTAGTGCAATTGCTGGGTCATAGGGTAGTTCTATTTTCAACTTTTTGAGGAACCTCCATGCTGTTTTCCAGAGTGGTTGCACCAGCTTGCATTCCCACCAACAGTGTAGGAGGGTTCCCCTTTCTCCGCATCCTCGCCAGCATCTGTCATTTCCTGACTTGTTAATTTTAGCCATTCTGACTGGTGTGAGGTGAT
>PISX010015379.1:0-28285 GCA_004024625.1 Mellivora capensis | reverse complement strand
GATGCCGAGTGATGTGGTTTTGATGCACTTTTTCATGTGTCTGTTGGCCATCTGGATGTCTTCTTTGCAGAAATGTCTGTTCATGTCCTCTGCCCATTTCTTGATTGGATTATTTGTTCTTTGGGTGTTGAGTTTGCTAAGCTCTTTATAGATTTTGGATACTAGTCCTTTATCTGATATGTCGTTTCCAAATATCTTCTCCCATTCTGTCAGTTGTCTTTTGGTTTTAACTGTTTCCTTTGCTGTGCAAAAGCTTTTGATCTTGATGAAATCCTAATAGTTCATTTTTGCCCTTGCTTCCCTTGCCTTTGGTGATGTTCCTAGGAAGAAGTTGCTGCAGCTGAGGTCGAAGAGGTTGCTGCCTGTGTTCTCCTCAAGGATTTTGATGGATTCCTTTCTCACATTGAGGTCCTTCATCCATTTTTAGTCTATTTTCGTGTGTGGTATAAGGAAATGGTCCAATTTCATTTTTCTGCATGTGGCTGTCCAATTTTCCCAACACCATTTATTGAAGAGGCTGTCTTTTTTCCATTGGACATTCTTTCCTGCTTTGTCGAAGATTAGTTGACCATAGAGTTGAGGGTCTATTTCTGGGCTCTCTATTCTGTTCCACTGATCGATGTGTCTGTTTTTGTGCCAGTACCATACTGTCTTGATGATGACAGCTTTGTAATAGAGCTTGAAGTCCGGAATTGTGATGCCACCAACTTTGGCTTTCTTTTTCAATATTCCTTTGGCTATTTGAGGTCTTTTCTAGTTCCATATAAATTTTAGGATTATTTGTTCCATTTCCTTGAAAAAAAATGGGTGGGATTTTGATAGGGATTGCATTAAATGTGTAGATTGCTTTAGGTAGCATAGACATTTTCACAATATTTTTCTTCCAATCCAGGAGCATGGAATATTTTTCCATTTCTTTGTGTCTTCCTCAATTTCTTTCATGAGTACTTTATAGTTTTCTGAGTATAGATTCTTAGCCTCTTTGGTTAGGTTTATTCCTAGGTATCTTATAGTTTTGGGTGCAATTGAAAATGGGATGGACTCCTTAATTTCTCTTTCTTCTGTCTTGTTGTTGGTGTAGAGAAATGCAACTGATTTCTGTGCATTGATTTTATATCCTGACACTTTACTGAATTCCTGTACAAGTTCTAGCAGTTTTGGAGTGGAGTATTTTGGGTTTTCCACATAGTCTCACTCATTTAAAAGGTTTTGATATATCTCTCTTAATTGATAGCTTCTCTTTCCCTTTTCTTTTCCTTACACTTCCATTAAAGGAACCTGGCCATTTGACTTAGAGCATTGGTTCTCAAACATAAACCTGCATCAAAATCACCTGGAGAGCTCATTAAAATTGCTGGACCTCACTTCAAGAATTTCTGATTCAGAGGCACCTGGGCGGCTCAGTGGGTTAAGCCTCTGCCTTCCAACTCAAGTCATGAGCTCAGGGTCCTGGGATCAAGTCCCGCTTGGGCTCTCTGCTCTACGGGGAGACTGCTTCCTCCTCTCTCTGTCTCTGCCTGCCTCTCCGCCTATTTGTGATCACTCTCTGTCAAATAAATAAATAAAATCTTTAAAAAAAAAAAAGAATTTCTGATTCAGTAGTTCAGGTTGGGGCTTGAGAATTTGCTTTTCTAGCAAGTTCCCAGGTGATGTAGGTGTGGCTGGTCTGGGACCATACACTGAGAATCACTGACCTAAGGAATTTTCCACAGTTATGGTTTTGCTGATTGCATCCTTTCCTTAAGATGCATTCAATATGTCCCACTGTCCTCTGATTGGGAGCTGGATTCAGAGGCTTGACAAGATTCAAGTTCTCTTCCTTTGGGGAGAATAGATATCATGTGTTCTTTCATCAGGAGGCCCAGAATGTGTGGATGGCTCTTTTTTATGATATTAGCAGTGATGGATGTTCACTAAATACATTAATTCACTGGTAGTTGCAAATTAGTGACAGTCAAATGATATAATTTAGTTTTCAGTTTTTAGCTGCATTGTACAAAGTAATGCTCTCCTTTTCTACTCTTTGGTTACACAATGGTAAAGTTCACATAGGAAAGGCAGAATGAATATTTGATTCTTTCCATTTATTTACCAGTTTTCAAGATAATAATAGTTTCCCTATTATCCTCTGAAGTTGACCACTTATTTTTATATTTAAAAATATTATTATGAACTCATCAATTCAAGTATATTTTATGTGTTGCATTCATGATAGTTATTGTCATTTACTGACCTCAAATTACTCCGTCTTTGACCAAGGGAAACCTCTTCAAGATGGCCCTTGAGTTTTTTTTAAGATTTTATTTATTTATTTGAGAGAGAGAGAGAGAGAATGCATGCACAAGCAGGGGAAGCTGCAGAGGGAGAGGAAGAAGCAGGTCCCCACCAAGAAGAGAGCCAAATGCAGAAGTCAATCCCAGACCCTGTGATCATGACCTGAGCTGAAGGTAGATGCTTAACTGACTGAGCCACCAAGGCACCCTGGCCCTGAGCCTTTTTGACACAATGTTGTAGTTTTTGACAGTTTCCTTACCATTTGGGATAACAGGATGTTCCAGGATCATTTTGTGTATTTCTTGCCCCATACCTGAAATCAGCCAGTTCTCCAAAAACAAGAAGTCTTGATTTCTTCAAATAGTGTTTCAAGATCATGATCTGAACATTAGGGGTATTCATAGGTACCCGGGTTTGTGCCTGTTTCTAGAGCTTTTCCGTGAAGACATACAGATGTACACACACCCATGCACATGCACACACATACTTGTTTTTTAAAGATTTTATTTATTTATTTATTTATTTGACAGACAGAGATCACAAGTAGGCAGAGAGGCAGGTAGAGAGAGAGAGCAGGAAGCAGGTTCCCTGCTGAGCAGGAGCCCGATGCGGGGCTCAATCCTAGGACCGTGGGATCATCACCTGAGCTGAAGGCAGAGGCTTTAACCCACTGAGCCACCCAGGCGCCCCATACTTGTTTTTTAAATACTTCATGTGTTCATACTGACATTTCCATTCTCATATCAAAACTATAAATTTCAAGACTCTTTTCTTTCATATAAGAGCTCTGGTTCTCAGGGAACCTGCACAGCTCAGTTGTTAAGCATCTGACTTGGCTCAGATCATGCTCACAGGGTCCTGGGATGGAGTGTTGGGTTCTCTGCTCAGCAGGGAGCCTGCTTTTCCCTCTCCTTTTGCCCACCCCACCTTCCCTGCTCTCCCTCTCTCCCTCTCTCTCTCTCAAATAAATAAGATCTTTAAAAAAAAAAAAAAAAGAAAAAGGACTGATTCTCAAGAACACAGTGGGTGATAGGATCAGAATATCTCATCAGTATTCGCTTGCTTTATCCCACATTAGACTCTCAGAATAACAAGACTGACGCTATCACCACGAATTATGCTTACTGAAAATAGCTACCCATTTTTTGCAATGTTATCCTTATTCTCCTTCTCGGGTTTTTGTTTTTTTTTTAAGTATAACTGCTTTACATCTACGTTGTCACAGCACACTACCCTGACATGTGGGGCTCTCTTCCGATCAGCCGGCAATCAGTCTCAACTCAACAACGAGCAACATCTTCAATCCTCACCAGCAGCCAATACTTCAAAGTCCCTGGAATCATTTTGGCTGTCTCAGGAAGGGCTCAGGGGGACAATATTCTCTGCCTTCTTGCATGCTAATAACAGGTTGTGCTTTTTATGCTGGAAAGTCATTTTGTTGGATATAATATTCTTGACTCATTTTCTTTCTCCAAGCATCTAAAATATGTCATTATTCAAATTTCTACGGCATGGAGTGTTGCTGTTGAAAAGTCTGAAGACATTCTATTTTCATTCCTTTATGAGGCACTTGCTCTTTTTGCCTAGATGTCCAAAGGCTTTTTTCTTTTCCTTTAAAATCCAGTAATTTTATATACCATGTTGGTCATCTTGGGTTGCTAGTGTCAGTTAAATGATATCCTCTTTCATGATACACTTTCAAATCTTTCTTTTTCCCCAAGAATGTTTTTTTTCCTTGAATTATAGTTTTAAGTATTTTTTCTCTGGCATTTTTTCCCCCTTCAGTGGCTCTTATTATCTGTACAGGTCTTTTTGCATGTTTTAAGTATTTGTACTTCCTCTCAATATCTTTTTGATTTTTAACATTTTTTTTTTCACCATCAACTTCTCTTAAGACATATTTATTGTGTTTATTTCCTTCTGTGTTCTTCGTGGCTCAGATATCATATCGAAAATAACTTTTTCTTTCATTCTTCATACTGAGTTCTTGAGTTTTGTCATCTCATTCCTGTGTTTTATCAAATCTAATTTATGCTGTTTTCTCATGTATCTTCTTTTCTGGATGTATTTTAGCTTGTTTTGAAATGATAGGCTACCAATTTAATTTATTTTAAAGGCACTGTCCTTCTTGTGTGCTTTATTGACTGCAAGGTATAATTCTGTCCCTTATTCTCTTTGTAATTGTGACAACTTTCTTTGGGATTTGATCTTGATTCCTTTCTGTGGCTCATTTTTATTTAATATTCATTCAAGATAGCTTTTCTAACACCACAGGGCTCCCCCTTCTGTTTACTTGGTTTTTGTGTGTGTGTAGGTTTAGAAAATGTGAAGGTTTGTTTTCTAAGATCTGGCAATTTCCTTCCACGACGTTTATGTGTACTTCTCTTTCCTTTATCTCTCTTGTCTGTGTCCTGCTCAACTTTTTGATTCCACTTCTGGAAGGGTGTCCTCAGTTTGAGTCCCCATCCTAGGAAACCACTGAAAAGTTTGGAGCAAAAAAAGTGACAGAATCTAACTTAGGTTTTACAAGGATCCCTCTGGCTGTTCTGTGAACGGAGACAGCAGGGAGAAAGCCAGAGGTAAACAGGGAGACCCATTAGGAAGCCATTGTACTACCAGAATTGACAAATTTTATGCCTGAGGAAAGCGAGACGCAGATGGTTACAAGGTTTCCTCTGCTCTCCCAGAGTACAGCGTTCCTACCTTCCCTACGCCAAAATGGCACAGAGTGCAGAAGCAATTACCTTCGTTTATATGGAAAAATTTTTTGAGTGTTCCCAGACCCCAAAACTAACCTCTCTTAGACTTTTCTGATACTTCAGGACATATCTTGCTAACAGATGCACGAAAAAAATTGAGATAAAGCACAGAGGCTCGAAGACACAGTTCACAGCTGTGGGCTTCCGGCTGAGCTCCTGAGTGTAGTTCCCAGTTACCTGGGAAGGAGTTTAGTGGCCCTGCTCTGCTTCAGGGGCTGGGGGGAGATGGGGATTGGTGGGGGGTGGGTGGGTGGAGGGGACATGCTGCCTCTGGGACAGCCCGCTGTGACCTCCCCACTTAATGCTGCTTTCACTTTTCACTTTGTGGTTGTAACCTAAACATGAAAATACTCTTCCGCTCGCTTTCAGTTAGCAGAAGCAGGTGCTAAGGTAGGGCTTTCCTAAAAGCAAAGTGGTATAATGTGAACTTTCAAAAAGCAGGGGAGGCCCCTGTAACTTTCCTCACAGCTGGCAAGCAGCAGACAAGATTTTCAGACCCAGGCGCTTGGATTTCAGACTCTGTAGTGGACAGCTGTCACCTGAGGCTACCCCCCATGTTTCAGACCTCCTCTATACATTTTTGTAGTTTTCCATGCTATAAGCCCCAAAGCAGCATTTCCCAGATTCCTTGGGGCTACAGAGCAGAGGCCTGTAACTTGGGTTTCACTCATCAGATGCACCCAGATTTAGCAAATACTGCAGGATGGTGCCTAGTTAGATTTTTCATTTGTGATTTTTTTTATTGCGATATAATTCACATACCATAAAATTCACCCCTGTAAAGTACAGTAGTGCTTTACAATGCAGTAGTTTTCAGTGTATTCATCATGTATGTGGCCACCGCCAGTATCTAATTTTAGAATATTTTCATCACCTCCAAAAGAAACCCCATGCCCACTACCAGTCATGTTCCATTCTCCCCTTCCTCCCGTCCCTGGCAGCACTCATCTCCTTTCTCTCTTCCTGGATTTGCCAATTTGGACATTTCATGTTAATTACCTAATATATGGCCTTTTGTGTCTGGCTTCTTTCATCTTAGCAGAATGTTTTTAAGGTGCATTCATGTTACAGCATGAATCAGACTTCATTCCTTTTTATGACTGATAATATTCCATTGTATGGATGTACAAAATTTTGTTTATTCACTCATCTATTGATAGATAATCAGGTTGTTTTTACTGTTTGGCTATTAAGAATAATGGTTCTGAGAGGGATGCCTGGATGGTTTAATCAGTTAAGCACCTGCCTTCAACTTAGGTCCTGATCCCAGGTTCCTGGGATTGAGTTGCCCATTGGGCTCCCTGCTCCACTGGGAGCCTGCTCCTCCCTCTGCCTGCTGCTCCCCCTGCTTGTACTCTGTCTGTATCTCTCTGGCAAATGAGTAAATAAAATCTTTAAAAAAAAAAGAATAATTCTACTATGGACATTCATGGACAAGTTTTTGTATATTCACATGATTTTGACTCTCTTAAGTTAGATTTGAATTTCAGATAAATAATGAAAAATATTTTAATATAATTATAGCTCAAATATTGCATGTGGCAAACTTTTATTTTAAAACTATTTGCTATTTTTCTAAAATTCAATTTTAACCTGGAATTCCATATCTTATCTATCAACCTTACCGAAGGGAGTCTTGGATAAAGAAATGAGAAATGCAAAACAATGCCAACAGTGAATTCCATCAAATAATTAAGAAGAAATGATACTAACTCTACATGGTATCTTCTAGATAATTGAAGAGGGGAGCACTTCCCAACTCATTTTCTAAGGCCAGCGGCATTCAGACAAAGACATTATGAGCAAAGAAAACTCTGGGCCAATATCTCTCATAAGCATAGATGCAAAAGTTCTCCACAAAAAATATTTGCAAATTGAATCCAGAAATACATTCAGAGGATAGTAGATGATAACAAGCCCTTGGATTCCTCAGTCTCAGCCTGCTCCCGCCACCACCCCCCATGAGGATAGCTCTAGAAGCACTCTCTGGAATTCAAGAGTATCCAGGATGGATGGTACAAAAATCATTATTCTAGAGTTCCCATTCTGCCCATAGATCAGGCTACAGAGAGTGACATACTGAGATGAATTATTTTGTTCCTGTGTAGAACTTTCTTTGTTTTTCAGAACTAGTATTTTAAGATGTCCTATCATAAATGGTGGTATGAAAGTCATACATGTACATAAGATGTACACATTTCAGTAGGAATATTATCAAGGGTCTTATCCACGACATTTCCTGTTTATAGGAGACTCAGAATCAAGGAAGACTACATTCTCCTCTGGAATATTAAGTTTTCCTTTTACTTTATCTTATGGAACATTCTAAATCCTGTAATCAATTGGATTTCTCACTTCCTTTACCACTAGAAATACTAAAGCCAGATTTGTGGCTCATCTCCAACAAGCAGAAAAGGACACTGTTAACATTTTGTGTGCTAATCTTACCTTTGGCTTTGCTATCCTCTTAACCTTAAGAGTGTCCTATTAAATTTTTTTTCAAAAGACATAATCTGTAACATATGTATGTAAGGTGTTCCAAATTCCTTGTAGAACATGTGGTTCTGTTTCTGTGGGTAGACCAGCCAGGGTTTCTTTACAGGCTATGCTGATGACAGCAACTGGCAGGATCCTTGACAGCCTAGATGCAGAAAACTAGATGATATTTTAAATTACTATTTTGAAGGGGGGGGAAGATGTGTGGTGTGATGAATTCCAGAATTAGAATGTCAGGCTTATAGCACAGAATTAAATCCTGGAGCTCCCTGCTCGATTTCAAAGTAGGTACCCTTTCTCTTGGTTAATTAGAATTTAATGGCAAATTCTGGTCCCTCTGGAATTTGCCATTTGAGCAGATTTGGAGGGGGGGGCTTGAGAATTTCAGTAAGTACAATTTTCCTGGAACTTCCATGTATCTCCATTAACTTTTGCTTAAAGCCAGGAGTGATATGATTATTGTGAAGAGGTAGGTATGGATTTTGTACCTTGTTTATATTTTTAAAGAGAAAAAAAAAATAACAACAGGGATTCAGCAAAGCCACAGGTACACATCCCATTTTTTTCCAGAGTCAGTCTGCTTTAAAAAATAAACAAAAAATATAAACCCTGTGATGGTTAATACTATATGTCAACATGGAGGATGTTTTTGGGTGGGATTCAAGTTTAAATTGGTGAACTTTTTTTTTTTTAAAGATTTTATTTATTTATTTGTCAGAGAGAGAGGGAGAGAGAGCGAGCGAGCACAGGCAGACAGAGTGGCAGGCAGAGGCAGAGGGAGAAGCAGGCTCCCTGCCGAGCAAGGAGCCTGATGTGGGACTTGATCCCAGGATGCTGGGATCATGACCTGAGCCGAAGGCAGCTGCTTAACCAACTGAGCCACCCAGGCGTCCCTAAATTGGTGAACTTTTGAAAGAAGATTGCCCTTCTTAATAGGGTAGGGCCTCATCTAATCAGTTGAAGGGCTGACTAAAACAAAAGACCAACAACCACCTGAAGCAAGAGGGAGTTCTCCAGGCAGCCAGGCTCTGGACTTCAACGACGCATTGGCTCTCCCAGAACTGCCAGCCCACACCGCAGATTTGGGGCTCGCTGGCCTCTGTTATTACATGAGCCAATTCCTCATAATAAATCTCCTTCCCGACATACACACATATCTTATTTGTTCTCTTTCTCTGGAGAACCTTGAATAAGGCAAACCCACAAACCAACCAACCAAAGCCGTGTTCCTACTTCAGAAATAAGGAGTTATAAATTCTACTTTATGTCTATAAAACTGTGAGATATAGCACATTCAGATCTCTTTTTCACTTTGAGAGAAGAGAAAAATAAATTCTTTCAACATGCTTGCAAGACTCCACATGCTTTCAGAATAATCTCACAGAAATATTACTTAAATGCCACTGCAAGGAAAACAGGCAAGTTTTGTTTAAATAGCATGTCAGAGATTGTATTTGGTTGTAACCAAACCTCTAAAAACAGTGGCTGGGGCCTATACAAAGGATGGAGAAGGCCACCAGGGACCTGGGCTCCTCTGGGCCTCAGTACCTGCCACTTTCAGTATGCAACTGTCATGCTCATGAAGACGATGATAGTTTCACAAGCTTCATACTAGAGAATGGGTAAGGTGAAGGGCTAAAACTGCCTAAACCACTTCCTTTTAAGAGCTTTCTAGGGACGGTGGCTCAGTCAGTTAAGTGTCTGACTCTCGATTTTGGCTCAGGTCTTGATCTTAGGGTCGTGAGATCCTGCCCCACAATGGGCTCCATGCTCCGTGGGGTGTCTGCTTCAAATTTTCTTTCGCCCTCTCCTCCTGCCCTTCTCCCAGCTTACACGTGTGCACTCTCTCTCAAATAAAGAAAGAAAATCTTTTTTTTTTTTTTTAAAAAAAGAGCTTTCTAGAAGCCCTGCCCAGCAAATCTGCTTACAACTCTAGCCTAAGGCTAAAACCATGTCTCTTTTCACTGTTAGTCACACAGAAAATGCAGTTGGGCTCGTTGTCACCTTGAACAAAATTGGGAATCTCTTGGTCATAAAGAAGGGGAGAACTGATGCTAGGTAGGCAGTAGGACTCATAATTATGCTCAGGAATTATGAAGTCAAATTCCTGGGATTTGAACTGTTTGGGTGTCCCTGTGCCCTCTGAGTGCCCAGCAGGAAATTAGCTAAGAAAAGAGTTCAGCTTTGGGGACGCCTGGGTGGCTCAGTTGGTTAAGCGGCTGCCTTTGGCTCAGGTCATGATCCCAGCGTCCTGGGATCGAGTCCCACATCGGGCTCCTTGCTTGGCAGGGAGCCTGCTTCTCCCTCTGCCTCTGCCTGCCATTCTGTCTGCCTGTGCTCTCTCTCTGACAAATAAATTAAAAAAAAAAAAAAAGAAAAAGAAAAGAGTTCAGCTTTTGTCAATTTCCTGGTTACCTTCCTGTGGACATAACAGTCCTGAGTGCACTGGTTAAGAAAACTGAAAGGTCACCCTAAACCATCAGAGAATCAGTGTTCTGTGCCTTGCTTCAGGGTGCTCTGGCAGGAGGTAGCTAGGCATGAGATGATGTGGGGTGAGGTGAGATCCGCTTCTTCAACATAGCTGTGGGATCCAGCTTGGCGGGCCAATGGATATATTCTGGAACATTTCTGAACTCTCTAATTTTTTTCTATTTTCATCTTAGTGATCCAAGAAGAAATCCTTTTGTATATTATATCAATAAAACTTCTATGATAATATATACTTGAACATTTTAATAGAATCAGACATTACTTAAGGAAGCATTTCTCAGCTTGGAGTTTGCAGACACATTCTTAGGGGCTGTAGTGCTGTTTTCCTTCAAGATTCTGGACAGTATTCAAGTTTGAGCAACCTGCTCCAGTGGCTTTGACCAAAGGCTTTTGAAGAGGGACCAACCTGGCATCGCTAGTGTCCATTGGCAGCTTAATGCAAGCAGTTTCCTTGGAGGTGATGCTGAGACACTCGGTCCCGGTCCCGGCACTAAGGATCAAGCCCTTCACACAAGGCTGTCAACAGGCACTTTGAGAGAATACCACGTAGGGAGAGGGGGGTGGGGTTATGGACATTGGGGAAGGTCTGTGCTATGGTGAGTGCTGTGAAGTGTGTAAACCTGGTGATTTACAACTGTACCCCTGGGGCTAATAATACATTATGTGTTAATAAAAAAAATAAAAAAATTTAAAAAATAAAGACTATGCCTCAATTTAAAAGGAAAAAGAAAAAGAGAGAGAGAGAACTACCACGGATGGAAGCAGGTTGTACAGGGCACTTGGGGGAGCTGCTCCTGTTAGCAGAGGGAGCTGCCTGGGACATCTTCCGCTCCTTGCTGAAGGGTGCCGCCAGAGGGCGCAACCTTGCTAACAGGAACAAACCAACCAGAGAGAGGCGGATAAAAAGGCAGGCTGGCTGGGAGAGGAACCCATGGCGAGGTTACCCAGGACAAGGACCATGCTCTGTCTTATTAATTGCTGAAATCCCAATACTGGGCCACTGATCTGGTACACGTTATTGACTTAATAGTTTAAAGAATGAAAGCATGCAGGATGAATGAATGAATGGTGAACCAGACAAAAATGATTAATATTTGGATTCACAATTATTTACTATCCCCTTTCCTGAGGATTCAGTTTCTGCCTGCTTAGCTTCTCTGCCTCCCTTTCCACCTTCTGAGGAGACTTCTGTCTTCAATAAACTTGTTCTTTGGGCTTTTATGATAAAAAATAGGGAGACAGACGGGTTGGGGGATGGAGTTTGGCTTTCTGGTGCACTGTCTCGGCGCAATTCCCTCTGTTCTCCATGGATCCTCCCACTTCCCCCATCAGAACCCACAGGGATGATCACTAACACAGAATTCTAAGGCTGAACACGGATTTCTTTGGCAGTTGTCCTCTATCCCCCAAATATGTATCTGTATAGTAATAAATAGGAGACACTAGATCAAGAGCTAAAATAATCTAAATAATGTGGTACTGGCAGGTAGAGGATTTTTGAGGGCAAGTTTAAGGAGAGAACCACGAGGGTTATGGCCGGGTGTGAAAAGGGCTAGAAAAGGTGGGGATTTGAACAAGTGTCAACATATGTTAGGATCCCATTTAACGTTCTTTCAGAGATTTTCTCTTTTCAGAGATTTTCTTCACCTCCCAGAAAGCTGATAGAATTCCCCTTGGCTGTGCTTCTTGAATGTTAAGACTGCTATGATACTACAGCATACTAATCTCTGGGTTTAGAAGGATTGCAGAGTAAATAAATGAAGAAACGAAAGGACAAGTGAAGAATGATAATGTCTCTTCTTCTGTCTCACATTCTAGTGTGAGTCATCCTTGACTTAATGAGGAAAATGGAGATTGTTAGCCTTTCCTATGGAGACAGGGTAAGTTTCTACCAGGTCACTGAGCTCCAGGAGCCCAAAGAAACTCTGGGAGAGATGCAAGCCAGGTGTGGCAATCTTGAGTCACAACTTGGACCTTTTCTACCAACGAAAACTAGCCAGAATGTATTCTGTTGCTTTTACTAAGAATGCTATTCAATTCAGGATAGATAAATACACACAGATTATACATGTATCTACAAATACATGGGTGGGCATCTTAAATCAGTTAAAAAGAAAACCTTGATGTAATAAACATGACTTACTTACCTGAAAATATGTTCCTCTCAGTCATCCATTTTCCTCTCTTGTTCTTAACATAGCTGACTTCTAAAAATATCAGTGAAGGGTGCCTGGGTGGCTCAGTCATTAAGCGTCTGCCTTTGGCTCAGGTTACAATCCCAGAGTCCTGGGATCCAGTCCCGCATCGGGCTCCGATGCTCCGAGGCTCCGGGAGCCTGCTGCTCCCTCTCCCACTGCCCCTGCTTGTGTTCCCTCTCTTGCTGTCTCTCTGTGTCAAATGAATACATAAATAAACAAACAAACAAATAAATAAATCTTTAAAATATCCATGAATGGTACTTGAATAAGAAGATGAAGCACTGAACTTTATAAATTAAAAAGTTGGTGGGTTTGTTTGTTTATTTTTAGTTTAAGTTAGTTTTAGCCGCATCAAGAAAGGGCGTGGCCAAGGCAGTGGCTTATCCCTCCTGCCCCTGCCTGACATCCTGGCCACAGCCTGTCCATCAGGTTCAGGTCGGGGCTAGAAGGTCTATTTCAGAATTCTCAGCTAGGCCTTTGAGTTAGATAGGGTGTGGGTGGGAAGGCGAGCCCTGAGACCATTAAACTGCTCCCTAAAGTGAATGATTATTCACTGAGAAAGGGTTGTCTTGGTGTAGTCAGCCATGAGTTCCACAAGCCTAGCATGGAACAAAGAGGGAGATGGAAAGAAGGAAAGTCATTGCCAAGGCACTGTTGGCCAGGAGGAAAGCCAGAGAGGAGTCACTTGTGGCTCTGATGCCCACCTTACCCCTCAGGATCCAGCCAAGCCCATCTTGGCAAGGGCAGCTTGGACAGCAACCACCAAACACGTCTTTGGCCTTCCTTCAACTCTTCTAGCATTTACAGTTGTGTTAGAGCTGACCGCTTAGTCCCCATTGCTCATGTGCCCATAGAGGGGAAAGAATTTCTATTCTACTGTCCAGAAGAAAAGAACACAATCAACTTCCCTGTGACCCTTCGCTACTTCTTCCTCAGGGAACGAGGAGGACTTACCAAACCCATGAACTTGGTAATGGAACTGAGCATACCTGATTTGCACTCTCTCTCTCTCTTCTTCTGAGCTGTCAGCCTCCGAAGGCTATGTCTGTTAGCTCCCCTTTACGTCATAAGTCACAGGGCCTGTTCCTGTTGTGGAAAGGTCGCATGTCCGAGCCAGTCCCTTGATGGATAAACTTTTAGAAGAGGGAGAATTGGGGCAAATTCTACGAATCTAAAACCACAAATCTAAAGCCATTTTTGTGTCTTCTGTATCTTATTTCTTAATTCATTTGAACTTTGGCAGGACCTAATACAGTGACAGATGTGGGGAAGGGAGGAACAATAATAATTATACCACCCTCAGCAATGGCTCAACTTGGCCGACTCCAGATCTCTTAACCCATGCTGTTCAAACTGACTAATAAAGAAGAGACCAGGTGGCATACGGTGGCTTGCCAGCATTCATGAAAAATGGGGGTATCTGATTACTTCTTCACAGATGAGAAAGGAGTCTAGTGTTAACCTTTGAGTGGCCAGAATCTCTAACTCCAGTCATAGAACATGGCTTCCTGCACATCATCAACTCTAAGGCAGTAGGACAAAATCACCAACCAACCACACCGAGAAGATCTAGAAACCATGGACGGCTACTTAGGGCCATATTTGTCATCAGCTGGAATATAAACCTAGATTGTAGTGGTCCATCAGTTCACAGAGTTTGGGAAAGATGTCCCCGGTGCACATGTTAGAAAACCAGGAGGCCAGGTCTTTTCTGGCCCTATAAAGAGATTCAATAGGAAGAAGAAAGGCATAAAGTCTAATCCTTCTCCAGTTAAGCCTGGGAAGATTAAAAGAGGAATTCCCAGCTATGAATTTAAACTCTGAAAGATCACTGTCATTAGAATTTCATATTTGCTAGTCAGAAATATGAAGAGGATGAAGCTGGAGGCAGATTTGCTGCTTTTTCAGGGAAAGAAGAGCCAACTGCCAAAAATGGAAGAAAGCCATAAATCTGGGCACTGGCCTAATTGGAAAAGTGGAAATCAAAATAACCTATTGCAATTTAGTCTCTGGATGGAAGGTTCTGATGATATCATGGTGTGTATTACCAACACTCTGTAAGAGAGTCACGTGAGAGTGACCCAGTTTGACCTGCAGTGAAACCCTGGACTAGGTGAAGAGGGACCCAACACGAGGTGGGGGGCGGGGGAGGCATGCGCAGAGAAGATGCTGAGTCAGCAATTCCACACACACACACACACACACACACACACACACACACGCACATGCACACACGCGCGCACGCCTGCCATCAGGCATTCTGTGGTTCCGCCTATGCAGGCCAGGACACAGTTCCCTAAGAATTTGCAAACACCACGGAGAGGGACTTTATGGCTCTTAGTCAAAGAAGCAGCTTCTTTCCTCAGTTATACTTTTTCCTAGGCAGAGGGGCATGGACACAGTTTTCATCTCAAATGAGATTTGAATAGAGTGTGTCTATAAAACAGCAGCAATCCTGATTGTACCGACTAGGTATTTGACAAGAGGTATTTCTTGCTTTTGTTTTATATATCGAATACTCAAAATTACTAATCCCCACAAGAAAGCTCACTTGAATACCCACTTTGTTTAAATTTCATGTGGAAAGACCTTTTTCATGTGGAAAGACCTTTGACCCTTAACTATTCGAACATTTGGCCATAGCAAAACAAACAAAAAACTCCTATAATTTCTATAAGGGGACCTTTCTTTTTTTAAAATATTTTATTTATTTATTTGACAGACAGAGATCACAAGTAGGCGGAGAGAGTAGGGGAAGCAGGCTCCCCGCTGAGCAGAGAGCTCGATGTGGGGCTCGATCCCAGGACCCTGAGATCATGACCTGAGCCGAAGGCAGAGGCTTTAACCCACTGAGCCACCCAGGTGCCCCAGGACCTTTCTTTTTAACCAATGACCTGATTCAACTAGCTGTAAACCCCGTAATTATCACGAATTCATAGACATCTGACAAAGAAAGTTTCAGCTTTTCATGTTGGTGGAGAACATGGTGATCCGTAAGGGGAAAAAATAACATTATTCTTTACTTTCAGGGAGCTAGAAATTCTGGAAATACGTGAGATTGTGAAGTTAGGGAAGTATGTGCCCTTTTGGTCCCTTACAATACAATGAGTTCTTTTTCTCTTGGTCTTTAACTTGGGTTAAGAACTATAGGTTCAGGGGCGCCTGGTGGCTCAGTCATTAAGCGTCTGCCTTTGGCAGGCTCAGGTCATGATCCCAGGGTCCTGGGATCAGGAGTCCCACACAGGGCTCCCTGCTCAGCAGGAAGCCTGCTTCTCCCTCTCCCACACCCCCTGCTTGTGTTCCCTCTCTCACTCTCTCTGTCAAATAAATAAATAAAATCTTAAAAAAAAAAAAGGAACTATAGGTTCAAAGAGATCTTTGTCTTGAGGAAGGAGTCTCTAATGGGTCCAGTCTGAGTGTTTGCTGGTTTAGAAAACGCCATGGTAGTGGCAATGTTTTCAGCTGCAGCAGCAAAATTTCTTTATCTTTGTTGTTCACCGGATTTGCTTTAGAATGACACTTTGAAAATTCATTAGACCGGTGATAACACAATGGCATTTAACCTGATACTCAGAGGGCACAATGCCTTCATGGCCCTGCTCTGTTCACACAGTTACACACCAATAAAGGGCCTTTTCATTCTATTCTTTGCCTGTTCCCTTAAAGCCACTGTTAAGGGTTGGTTTTTGTTTTTGTTTTTGTTTTTGTTTTTGTTTTAGTCTCATGTCTCCTAACAACACATTTTTTTAGCCCGTAATAACTGATGTTTCTGGCCAGAATCCTGGTTTAATGGTTTTCAAAGTTCATATGCATAGACTGGTCAGGTTGGATTAGGAGACAGCACAGCACGGATTGCTTGCTCCTGCTTGTGCCTGAGCTCCTAGTACAGGGTCTGGCACATAGATACTCACAGATCTCTACTACAGGCAAGAAGGCATAAGTCGGTAAAGCCACCAGCACGGCGGGATCGCCAAACGTACAGAAGGAGGAGATGACTCAGAACTAAAAGCAAATCTTACTTTTACTAGCTTCTGTTCGGTCTTTCAAAAAAAGGCCTTCCTTGAAACTTGCACCTCCCCCTAAAAGTTCAAAGTATGCCAATCGGTGAATGCTATCTGCTTACATGTCTCCTGGTCTGCACTTACTTGCTCTCACTGGTTCTATTGGAAGAGGTTTTATGTCTTTGTGGAACCTAACGAGGCAGAAATCTTTGTACCTGTATGTCCACACTGAAGGGTCCATCATTCCTGTGGGGGCTGAGTTAAAGGCAGACATTCAATATGACCATCATTCTGGATGTTCTGAAACCTGGCCAAGGCTGTCTTAAAGCTAATTATGAGAATTTGTGAAGGTTAAATCACTCAGCTATGTCTGTTTCCCATTCATGCCTCATTAGAATGGAACCAAAAATAATTGAAACACTTATGGACATATTTCCCATCATTTCCCCCCCACCCCCTCCCTTTCATCAGCTACTCTTTCTTTATCTTCTCAGAGAAGGAATATGATAGGAGGGAACAAAGAAGAGGGTACTTTTTCCAGTATGTGAGTTGTAAAAGTGCACAGAAAAATATGGGAGGGACTACAGTTGAGGAAGAATAAGGGTTCCCCAGGTTGCAAGAGAAAGCAGTGTTGAAAATGATAGCTCCCTGGGAAGTTGTCTTGGTAGGTCTTGGAGAAAGGAGGCCCTGCACCAGCTCCTGGGCTCAACCTGGATTGGGGAGTAGTGGAGAAGGATGAAGCTGGACAAAACCCCAACTACGATTGTGAGGTGCAGAAGATATTAGTCTTTGCTCTCCCAGGGAGAACCTCAGAAAGTAGGGAAATTCCAGCGAAGAAATGGCCTTGGGGAAGCTCAGAGAGGGCCCACTGGGATGGGCACAGCAGTATGCATTCCAAGGACCTAAGACTGACCTAGAGGTAGGTTAGTGACCCACCCAAACTGAAGACAGGAGAAACAGAGAGAACACAAAGATGAGTGGGTCAAATGGGATGATGGATGTCTCAGCAGATGGTAAGTGTGAACAGAAGACTCGAGGATCAGATAGACCGCCCCCCACCCAAACCCCCAACTCCAACACTTGGATTTCTAGACACCTCTGCAATTTAGATGCAACTACAGGGAAAAGTTTGAGAGTATCTTAGAACTGACAGGTTTTTCTATTGTCTTGCTAGAAAGCCGTATTAAAAGAGACATTAAGGCGGGCGGGTGATGTAATGAGCACTGGGTATTATATAAGACTGATGAATCACTGAACTCTACCTCTGAAACCGGTAATATACTATATGTTAATTAATTGAATTTAAATTTTTTATAAAAAGTATTAAAAAAAGAGACATTATGTTTAGTTGTAGAAAAACAAAGCTGGGGACGCCTGGGTGGCTCAGTGGGTTAAAGCCTCTGCCTTCGGTTCAGGTCATGATCCCAGTGTCCTGGGATCCAGCCCCACATAGGGCTCCCTGCTTAGTGGGAAGCCTGCTTTCCCTCTCCCACTCCCCTTGCTCCTGTTCCTGCTTTCACTGTCTCTCTCTGTCAAATAGATAAATTAAAAAAAAAAAAAAAGCCTTAAAAAAAGAAGCTGTTTCTTATACGCTTGTATGTGTAGGCCAAGATTTAGACCCACAATATTTAAGAAAATTCGAATTGGCTAACATTTATCGAACACTCATCAAGTGATGTACCTGGCATCGTTTTAAGTGCTTTATGTGTGTTCATTCATTTAGAAGAGAGCTCCTTTGTGAATTTATGAAACTTGATTTGATTTTTACAATGTCCTTATATAAGAACACTTTAAAAAATACTGTAGTGTTGGGGCACCTGGGTGCCACAGTCAGTTAAACATCCAACTCTTGAGCCCAGCTCAAGTCTTGATCTAAGGGTTATGATTTCAAGCACCACGCTGGGCATGAAGCCCACTTTAAAAAAAATATACTATAGTGTGTTTCCTTTTTTTAAAAAATTTTATTATTTATTTATTTATTTATTTAAGTAGCCTCCACACCCAAAGTGGGGCTCAAGCTCAAACTTGCGTGAGCCAGCCAGGCACTGCACAATAGTGTATTTCTAACGAGAATCATTTCCATTTTACTATTTAGAACTGGATCATCTAAAAAGAGGTTTTTATTGTGGGTAAATTCTAACAAATACAAAAGTAGAGAGGATATTACAGAACCCCATGTACCCACCTCCCAAGTTTTAGAATTATTAACCATGAATAACCAATCACATTTCATATCTTGAACCAAATCTTAGAAATCATATCATGTTCTCTCTATATATTCAGTATGTGTCTCTAAAACATGAGGCTTCATTTCATGAAATATCCAGTGTTTGAATATTCCCCAATTGTGTCAAGACTTCCTTTCAACATCATTAAAGTCAAGATCAAACAAAGTCCACACATGGCACCTGGTTGATAGGTCTCCTGTCTCTTTTATTCTTTAAGCTTCCCTCTCTTCTTTTATTTCTAACCTGGTTATCTTCCTTTTTGGAAAATCCACGTCACCTGTCTTGTAGATTTTTCCACATTGTGGGTTTTGCTGGTCTCCGCCTCATCATTTAGCATATCCCCATGGCCGGCTGCTGTTGATTCCTGCAGTGCTTGCTAATCTTGCTAATTTTTCTGACTCTCTACTCCATCCTTCCACCCTACAATATAACAGATCCCTGACTAAAAACAAAACCAATTGACAACGCAGGTTTGATCGTGGGAGGACGTCATCTTTACTTTTAAAGATGCTGAAGCTTTCACCTGTGAAGTCTAACGCTCTCATGTCTTGCTGAATGAGAAACCCCCACTTCCACCCAACTCTAAGTCTAAGGGATAGTGATTCGCAGATGACTCACCCCTTGCCTCCGAAATCTACATTTAAACAAAGATAAACATTAACACACATAAAGCATTAATTTGTCTTGGCTTTTGTGTCGTACTCTTGTGTTTCTAATTTCATTTTGTTTACCAGACAATGTCTGGTGCCCTGGGATCTGTGATATGCTAATCTGCTCCCCATTCACTGTGGGATTGAGGTCATCCCTCCGGGAACAGGCTTTCATCTGATTAGACATATTGGATGGCTGATTTATTTCCATTCTGGCCTCTGTAGAGCAGACAGACAGCGGGCTCTCCCTTGGGAGAAGGTGGGCCTGGTTCTAGACAGCATTTGATATACTCACAGCTGAGAACTCCGGAAAACAAATCGGGGGGTGAGGGGGTGGGAGGGGGGAGGGTGTGTTGTCTTCGGAGCAGGTAGCTGGCAATTTGCTGATGAGAGAGAAGCCGTCCTCAGGTTGACATACTATAGTTGACATGTGTGAACGCTGGAAAGGTACTATTATTATTTTAGCTTTGACTTTGTGGGTGATAATAGCGTTGACCTACAGCCACTCAGCTGGCCTCAGAGCTCTGCTATCGCTAATGCTCTTTAAAGGCTAACTGACCTGTTAGGTAAGGCATACAGGTGCTAGGCGGCTAACCACATCCTTAACTTGACTTTGTTATAAATAATTCCCGCTTGCATATAGCTTCCAGTCTATTTTATCTTTGGGGTGAGTACAGTTATTTTTAATGCATCTGAGTTCCAGTTTATAAAAAATGAATTGGCAAGCAGAAAAAAAGCTTAGAGAAATGAAAACCCAGAGCCATATTACTGGAGAAAGCACCTCTTGTGTTTGAATGTTCTCTTTTGAAGAAAGATATTGGTGCACTCAGGAGCCGAAACTGGTGATCGCTGCTGGACCCACTAGGCCGGGACGGATATCAGAACCTTGGGAGTCCCCCTACAACCATGGTAAAAATGCCTTTAAAGATTGGAGGGAATGAAAAGGAGGCTGCTTGGGAGGTGGGGAATAATGCTTAACTTTACAGGCTTGGCAGTTTACAAAATGCTCTGTCTTGCATTTTCTCATTTGAACTTCATGACAGCCTCGGGGAGTGGGATACTATGCCCATTTTTAAGAAAATAAGTGAGGTAAAGGGAGAGTAAATGGATCACAGAGTCAATAAGTAGCAGCATATGAAAGGAGGTCTTTGGAGCCCCTCTGCACGCCCCTACACTACAAGGCCTCTGCACTTCATGGGCTCAGCCTCCTTCCCCTCCCCCTGCCCTTCTCCCTGCTTCCCAGTGGGCTCTGAGCTGCCTCTTCTGGTTTCTGTAAGGATGACAGAAAGCGGTTTTCTGTCCTCATTTTCTCTCGAAATACTGCTTGATATCAGTCTGTTGACTTAACAGGGTCTGCTTGGGCACATTGTTTCTCCGCACTGGGCTTCATTTCCTTAATCCTTAAGATTTCATTGTTAAACGCTTTATGTTTTTAAAGGAAAGCTTAAAGCTTAAAGCAAATGAAAATATAGCTGGCATTCCTTGAGCACTGTTTGGAATTAGGGACTGCACCGAATCTCTTACAGGTGCTGTTGCTAACCCAGAAAAGCCCTGCCATATTGCTCATGGCTGCTCTCCCCAAATCCAGCCACCCCATCATCCCTCTCCTGAAGCATCGCAGTAGCTTCTTTTTTTTTTTTTTAATTTCTTTTCAGCAAAACAGAATTCATAGTTTTTGCACCACACCCAGTGCTCCATGCAATGCGTGCCCTCCATAATACCCACCACTGGGCTCCCCCAACCTCCCCCCCACACCCCTTCAAAACCCTCAGGTTGTTTTTCAGAGTCCCTAGCTTCTTAATTGGTCTTTCTTCCTTTCCCATCCCTCTGAGCCAACCGAAGCTCAAACTCTCAACCCCTTACTTCCTCCAGATTCTCTGGTAGTCCGAATAATGCCCCTTATCCTGGAAATGCCTATATTCTAATTCCTGGAATCCATGAAATTGTGACCTTACATGGCAAAAGGGATTTTGTGGGGTTGATTAAATTAAGGAACTTGAGGTGGGGAACGGCCTTTTGGCTGATTACCCTGGATTATCTGAGTGGGCCCAACGTAGTCACAATGGTCCTTATAAGGAAAAGAAGGTCTCGAGGTGAGGGTGGGGTGGGAGACAGGGAGAGGTCATGGAGGGATATGAAGGTGCTAGGCTGCTGGCTTTGGAGGTGGAGGAAGGAGCTACAGCCAAGAAATGCTGGCAGTCTCTAGAAGCTAGAAGAGGCAAGGAAATAGTCTCACTAAAGTTTACGGAGGACGTATGGCCCTGTTGACATCCTGCTTCTAGCTCCCTGAACCCATGTTGGATTTCTGACTTCCATAATTATAAGATAATAAGTGTTTATTGTTCAAAGTCACTAAGATTCTAGTAATTTGTTACAGCAGCAATGGGAAACTAATACATACTCTACATACTAATACATACGAACACACCAAGCTTGTTCTGACTTTAGGGCCTTTGCATTTGTTCCCTCTGCCTGGAGTACTCTGCCCTAAGATTTTACAATGACTATTCCACCTGAAGTATCCTGCCTGCCTGTCACTCTCTGTCACATACTTTATTTTATTTTTATCGTATTATTAGTACCATCTGAAGTTACCTTCTTGACTAATTTGTTTTCTTTTTGTTTCACCCAACAGCAAGTATAAGGTCCATGAGAGATGTGTCTTATCTGGCACACTTGTCCCTGATGTTGGGGACAGTGTCACACAGTGTCCCTCTGTCTCACTGTAGGCAGACAGTAAGCAATTTCGGAGGAAGGTTAGGAAAAGAAGTAGCAGAACATGTACACAGACTCGGGTCAGTTAATTTCTAAATATTTATAAGATGGATCTCTTTCTAAGCCACTTCCTCTCACTCTAGAAGGTTTCTTCTGGAAACTTGCTGGATTTGGAAATGAGTGAGAAGTAAAAATATCTCTCCATGCCTTTCTCTTCATGGTTACCATTTTGTTAGTTTCCAAGTGAGGAAAAGAATGGATCCGTTTTAGAGGTCCTTGTTGACTATGGCACCTTTACAAATCCTGGGGCGTTTTTAATGTATACAGAGTAAATTCAATGTATATATTCTATTTTTGTAATTAGAAAACTCAAATGTCCATTTAGCTCCTTTCCAAGGGGCCAAATCTAAAGAATAATGAAATTTGAGTGATTCCTTACAAATAGAGATTTCTCTCCTCCCCCTACTTGTATAAGTATTAACAGAAATGCCATGCATTTGCATGGGGTAACATGGATCTTCAAGAACATGTCTTTTGGCATTTTTCAGGGAAATATGGATATCAGTGTTTCATAGATGTCAATGAATTGCCCTAGGGTATCTCAAAGAGCTAGGAAATGTTAACAAGTGGAAGGGTTGCTGAGCTCTGAGGGCCTAGGCAGAAGTCTGCAAAGGCATTCCCCAATCTCAGCATCACAGTGGTTGACCTAAGTGAGAGGTGAGGAGCTGCAGAAGAGAAGGGGAAATTACCCCAGGCATACCAGGCATATAGCACTGCCCCCGGATAACTTCCTAGGGGCAGGAGTACTGTCTCTTTCTGAGTCTCTCCATCCAGAATCCCATGAATGGATCTCACTGGGTTCTATGCCTGTCCCTTAACCAACTGCCGTGGCCAGAGGGCACAGTACTCTGTACTTGAGAGTACTTTGGAAGTCGGAAGCAAGGCTTTCTGAAGGGAAACAGGATGTTGTTACCAGAAAAAGAAATAGATGCTGGGCAGGTAAAAGCAACATATGTCCTCTACCTTCCTTCCCCAATTGCTGAAGTTGGAGTTTCAGGCACCAGGACTTGGATAAGGGAAATATTTCTGGAGTGCTTTTTTTGGGTCCTCAGATAACATACCATGTTACCACCAACCTACTTAAAAAGCATTAAAGAGCCATCTGGCCTGGGCTTGACTATTCTATCCATATTGCTTGCAGTTCTAGCTTAAATCCCTTGGCTTATAAATCAGGTAGCAACATTGAAATATGCTGAATTCTGAAAATGTTGAGATTAAAAATAGTTTATCCTATTTTATAAATGCAAACAGCAATTCCGAGAACTCTAGCATCTCAAAACCTCCAGCAGGGTTTCTGGGTGTCCCTGTCTTATTGTGTTTGTATTATATAGTTTAAAAAAGAGGACATTTTATTATCAAAAATATTCTTACACTAAACAAACCCTATAGCAAAACTTTCTGGACAAGTAAAAACTCCAAATGCTTATTTTGGTTTCTTTCTGGTTTTTTACAGTAATCTCTACATCAAAGATGGGGCCCCAACCCACAACCCCAACCAGCCAAGCACCCCTGCTTATTTTTGTTTCTTTCTTTTTTTTTTTTTTTTTTTTGGATGTTATTTATTTATTTGACAGAGATCACAAGTAGGCAGAGAGGCAGGCAGAGAGAGAGAGAGTGAAGCAGGCTCCCTGCTGAGCAGAAAGCCCAACTCAGGACTCAATCCCAGGAACTTGAGATCATGACCTGAGCTGAAGGCAGAGGTCTTAACCCACTGAGCCACTCAGGCGCCCTTATTTTTGTTTCTTAAGACTATGTTCACTTAATATTTCAGAACTCTACTCGTGTTTTTTTTTTTTTTACTGCCTCTACTAGTTTTGTGGAAAATGTGTTAAATTTAAAGTGAGTTAAATTTAAAAGGTGTTTTTTCTTAAGCAAATGAAAAGTGAAGGGTATTAATTGTATTGCTCTGAGAGTGTCTCATGTGTTGCTGATTTGCAACATATAGATTAGATTCCTCTTACCTTTTTCTAAATTTTACTTTACAGAGCCCTTGCTTAATATTATTTTATAATATTTTATTTCTCATTACTTATATTTTATACTTCGTAGATGATTAGACGAGGTATTGAAATTTATTTTACAGACTCTGGTGATGGAATAAACTTGTAATTTAAATATATTACAATCATGTCTTCTATGATTTGTCTGCCACCCACTTTTCCTGGTTCCTATTCCACCTTAAGAACTATATTACAGGTATCTATTGTTTTCATTTATCCTGCATCCCTTTTTCTTTGGTAAGAGCACCAGCCAGTTTCACTACTCCTCCTTTGTTCCACATGGTTCTGGGGGACTGCTAATTGCGATAACATTGACTCTGGTGGAGGATTTTAGTAGTGGTCCAGGCTAGCGTGGTTGACCACGGTCCTTAGGACATAGTGATTGGTCCAAGGTGGGCACATCACCTAAGCTGAAACAACCAAAATCTCTTCCCAGAATTTTCTGAAATAGACACCATTCTCACCTCTTTTTGGTGGCAAGCAATAAGGCAGTGCCCAAGAGCTACTAATATCCATGTTCCCTACCTCGTGGAGAAATCTCGTCTGCAGTAGAATAGAATGTGGTCAAATGTGCTGAGGGAGGAAGAGGTGAGAGAAGGAGACAGAGAATGCGGGCAAATATTTTTTCAGGACAATATAATGGAAGCAATAAAAGGCCAGGAGAGGTGAGAGTACAGTTATTTTTTAAAAGATTTTATTTATTTATTTGAGAGAATGAGAGAGCAGGGGAGGAACAGAGGGAGAGGGACAAGCAGACTGTGCATTGAGCATGGAGCCTGATGCAGGGCTCGATCCCATGACCCTCAGATCATGACCTGAGCCAAAATCAAGAGGGGATTGACTCAGCCACCCAGGCGCCCAGAGAGTATACATAAAGAAGTGCTTATAATGCAAGACCGTGGACTCTAAGCTAGGTCAGGAGGGAATGAGAATCTGAGGAATGGAGACAGAGTGAGAGGACAGTAGGGTCAAATGAACAAAGTGCCTAGGGGAGTAGAAGAATGGTTTGAGCTGAGGTATAAGAAGGCAAGTGCAGGAAATATAGAAGTAATATCCTGAAACTGAGATAACTGAGGGGTACAGTTGTAAGTGACAGGGTCTAAGGATAACTGGGTTGATGGCTGAAGTGATGCAACAGAGGAAATGACCACTGCAAATAGAGAGGCTGAGGAATGGAGAGGCCATGAGATTGGGTGGACCATTCATGTAGGAGAATGGAAGAGAGAAAGAGAGCATACCTGGTGTTGAAATGTCGAAGAACTGTGGGAGTGTCCTGGAGGATAGGAGGGGGCCACCGAAAGAGGGTCTAAAGGGACATGCAGTCTGATGACATCAGCTTCAAGGCAGCTCATGGGGGAGAGCAAGGAAGAGACCATAGTTTGGAAGTGGCAGGGAGAAGAAAGAAGAGGACCTCTACCACCTTCTGGCCCGGTTGGTATATGGTGTGCGAGAGGAAATGGCTGCCACTCATGAGGGCTGCAGGGAATTCAGCGTCCTCAGGGAAAAGCCAGGTTTCCCTCTGAGCCAGAAGGTGAAGGGCCTGGTCAGAGAAGAGTGTGGTTATAGGGCACTTTTCTGATGACAGAGCCATGTAGGGATTATGATTTGAGTGGTGAATTTGACTTGGGAAACTTGGGCTTCTTGAGGTCACCAAGATAAACATCTAGACAAGACGGGGTACCCTGATGGCAGCTTAAAGTGAGGGGATAATTAATTCTAATTATCCTCAGAACTTGACTCAGGCAACTCTAAGATGAGGAGAAAACAAGAATTAAATTCATTGGAATCCAGTTGATCCAATAAGCTGTCCATCCTTCTTCCTTAACAGCTGGAATTGGGCCCCTTCTTATCCCCATTGATTCTGTCCTGACTTAGGTCCTCATTACTTCTTCCCTGGGTTATTATGGTTGCCTCCTAATGCGTTTCTCTTGCTGACCTTGCCTCTCTCTAATCCATTCTCTACCATTCTCTGCCAGAGTGTTCTTTCTAAGTCACTCATTTAATCAGGCACTTTCTCTGTTCTAACCCCACTGAGGGCTGCTCTAAATGCTTCAAGATAAGATCCAAACTTCTTGAGGGGACTGGCCCTCAGTGAGCTGACCCTAGTTCTGTCCTGCAACCTCATGGAGCCCAACTCTCCCACAGGCTCAAGCTGTTCTCTTTGTCTGCAATGTTCAGCCCCCCCCCCCTTTTCACTTGATTATGTTTATATTAATTCTTTAAAATAGAATTCAAATCTTTGAAAGAGTATACAAGAAAATGGCCATCCTGGTTGTTCTGAGGAGGGAAACTGGGAATCCTGGTGGGGTGGGGGTAAAAGTACAAGGGGAACCTTTAATAACATGCCCCTTTGCACATTTTGGATTTTATGCCATATGAATGCATTGCCTCATCTTTAAAAGTAATGAAATGTAAAACAAAACTTAAAGCATCAAATGGACCAAAAAAAGATATACGTAACTGTTTCCTCCTCTCTCAAATCTTCCCCAACTGGACACTTCCCTCCATTGAGCTATCACTGTGCTTTCCATGTTCCTTTAGCACGGGGTTTATCATTCTATATTGTAATAATTGCAAACAAGTAAGCAGACTTCATACTATCATAGCCTAGAAGCTTCCGGAGGAAAGGGACTCAGTCTTAATCATTTTTGACTCTCTGGCACCTTACCTCTAAGCTTTGGTACATAACAGGTGCTTGGTAAAAGTTTGTCAAATTAATGGATAAATAGAATTTCTGTGCAAAAGAGAAACAAAAGATGTGGAAATAATCCTGGTTATTTTTACAAATGTTGAAATCAGGCCTAGAGATGTTATTTATTAGGGATTGGTAGCAGAATAAAACTAAGAATCGGAGTTCTCTGGAGTCTAATTTTAGCCCTAGAATAAATTATAAGACTTTCACTCTAGATAGCCAATATGGTGTGAATGATTTCTACATATTTGACCCAAGGCCCTGGATTTTCAGGAAATTTCTGATTTTCAGTAAACTGCTGGTTTAACCTCCAAAGGATACTTTTATGTATCAGGTCATGGGTCCTAGTTTGGCTTCAGAATCATATAACCTGGGTACCTCATAAATCTGACTCTAGAAATCATAAAACCTGGGGTGCCCGGGTAACTCCATTGTTTGGATGTCTGACTCTTGGATTCGGCTCAGGTCAGGATCTTAAGGTTGTGGGATGGAGCCCTGGGTTGGGCTCTGGGCTCGGCAAGGGGTCTTGTTTGTCCCTCTCTCTCTGCTCCAGCCCCACTCATGCTCTCTCTCACTCAAGTAAATAAATAAAATCTAAAAAAAAAAGAAATCATATAACCTAAGTAGCTCATAGAACAGGCTTATATTGACAGAACTCACAGGAAAATCTTATAGTACAACTCTTTATCTTAAATGTGGTCTTAATTTTTTTTAAATTTATTTATTTGTCAGAGAGAGAGGGAGTGAGCACAGGCAGACAGAGTGGCAGGCAGAGGCAGAGGCAGAGGGAGAAGCAGGCTCCCTGCAGAGCAAGGAGCCGGATGTGGGACTCGATCCCAGGATGCTGGGATCATGACCTGAGCCGAAAGCAGCCGCTTAACCAACTGAGCCACCCAGGCATCCCTTAAATTTTTTTTTAAAGACTTTATTTATTTATTTGACAGACAGAGATCACAAGTAGGCAGAGAGGCAGGCAGAGAGAGGGGGAAGCAGGCTCCCCACTGAGCAGAGAGCCCGATGTGGGGCTCGATCCCAGGACCCTGAGATCATTACCCAAGCCGAATGCAGAGGCTTTAACCCACTGAGCCACCCAGGCGCCCTTAAATGTGGTTTTAAAAGCTGTGTTTTATGTTACGTTTTCCTCAAACACACAGGGTGGTAGGCAGAGCTGTACACAGTATCTGCAGAGATGAAAGAACAGCATAGGGAAAAGTGCCCACGTCCACTCAAAGTGGTATATTCAGTTCTCACTTGTCAGCATTTACTTGCGGACTCTCCAGGGCATGAAAGCAGTGACAAATTTTATTTTATTTTACATAGAAGTCATGTTTTTATGGTTAAATGGTAGTGTTAGTGATTACCTGGGCTAGATTTTAATTGGCCGAGGAAGATCTTCTGGGACTTCGTGATCAGTGGTCTTCAAACTTTGTGCTTACACACCTCCCTAAAAGAATTTTGAAAAGAACTTGTATCCCTCCCATTTTTTTTTATGTTGCCACTTATGATTTTTCATCATAACTTCGCAATGGGTGTGATTTCTAGTGTATTGCAACTCTTGAGGTTTTAAAATAAAGTTGTTAGGTCTTTTTCTATGTATCCCAAAGAATTTAAATCCCACAGAAGATGTTACCCAACATTACTCACTTAGATATATATAAACTAGCCCTTCTTTAGCAGTCAGAAAATTTATATTTTTCCTTCTTTTTGTACTCATTTCTAATT
>PISX010015378.1:0-49847 GCA_004024625.1 Mellivora capensis | reverse complement strand
AGTCACTTTCCATTCTTTCTTCTAGCCCTAGACATTGCTATACTACTGTAGCATCTCTATGCCTAGTCTGGAGATTGAATATAAATGAAATCATATCAATATGTGGTCTTCTCTGACTAGCTGCTTTCACTTAGCTTCATGTCTTCAAGGTACACCTGTGTTGTGCTACATATCATTACTTTTTGGGTATTATGTATACACCACATGTTGTTTATCCATCAGTTGAGGGACAGTAGGGTTGTTTCCACTTTGGGTTATTATGAAAAATGCTGCTATGAATGTTTGTGGTAAGTTTTCTCCCAGGCATTTGTTTTTTCATTGTTCTTGGACATATACCTAGGAGACAAATCATTGAGTCATAGGGTAACTCTGAAGTTTATCTGTTCAAGAAACTGCCAGACTGTTTTCCAAAACAGCTGCTCCACCATTCATTCCCATTCAGTGGTGTGGGTTCCAATTTCTCTACATCATCATCACCAACACTTCTTTTTGTATGTTTTGTTTTTATTACAGTCATGCTAGTTGATCTAAGGTGGTATTCTATTTTAATACTATTATATTAATACTACTACATATTAATACTACTATATTAATACTAGTATTAAATACTACCATTTAATACTATTTTAATTCTATTGAGAGATCACTCCATGGGTATTTGTTATAGTATTTTGCTTTTTTTTTTTTTTTAAAAAAAAGCCTTCAGTAATCTTTTTATAGTATTTTGCTTTTAACCAACATATTTTATACAATTTTTTTGGTGTATATTAAGCATTACATTTTACAAAGAACAAAAGGCTATGGGATTGGACTAAAAAGGGAGAGGAGAATAAGAGAGAGAAAGAAGAAAAACCACCTCTCTGAATAGGAAGGAGACTGGAAAGAGAATTTATTTTATGTCCTGCATTATAATGGTGTAGAAAATCTAGTGATATTGATGAAACACAAAATGAAGGATGGGAGGAATGAGCATTAGAAGAAAATGAAAATATGAGCTTATGAAACAGTCTTAACTAACAGTCTTAACTAAGTAACCTGATTAAGATTTAAAATGGGCTCTGCAAACATTTTATAACATGTTTATATAGTTTTATAATCAAAATAAGTCTATGGAGTTTATCTTCAAAACAAGATAGATTTTCTTCTGTTGGAGATGAACCAAGTTCAGTCTTGCCTTCTTTCAAAGTTCATTTACCCACTGCTTCTTCAATAGAATTACAATCAACAAACATTGACTTGCTCACCCTCTCCAAGGAGGGTTCCTTCTTCTTTCCAAAGACTTCAGTTCCAAATTCAGCCTCTCCTCATCTCCATCCACTCCCATCCACATAGTGAGCCACTCCCAGCTCACTAAACTGACTGCTGGGCTCGTTGCTGTCCCCCTGCAGGGGCTCTTCTCTCTGCCTGGAATCCTCTTCTCCTATCCTTTTGCTTGCTCCCTCCCTTGCTGTCCTCTCTGAGGACAACCTTCCCGACACCCCTATCTGAAATGGCCCTGTTCACACTCATACTATATCTTCCCTTGCCCTGTTTTCATTCTTAACATAGAAAAAAAGTGTTTGATCTCTTTATAATCAAATACATACAAATGGAGCATATAAGGAGATAGTAATTTTCAGCTGTCAAATTACCAATAACAGAAATGATTATATCATTGAAGACAGGCTGAATAGGGTCAGAGCAGTTTATTTTTTTTTAAAGATTTTATTTATTTATTTGTCAGAGAGAGAGAGAGAGCACAGGCAGACAGAGTGGCAGGCAGAGGCAGAGGGAGAAGCAGGCTTCCCGCCAAGCAAGGAGCCCAATGTGCGACTCGATCCCAGGACACTGGGATCATGACCTGAACCGAAAGCAGCCGCTTAACCAACTGAGCCACCCAGGAGTCCTGATCAGAGCAGTTTTATAGCTATTGGTGTATACTATTAAAACTTTTCTGGAATTTAGCAACATGCTTTAAAGTTTTTTTTTTTTTTTAAGATTTTATTTATTTATTTCACAGACAGAGATCACAAGTAGGCAAAGAGGCAGGCAGAGAGAGAGGGAGAAGCAGGCACCTTGCTAAGCAGAGAGTCTGATGTGGGGCTCGATCCCAGGATCCTGGGATCATGACCTGAGCCGAAGGCAGAGGCTTTAACTCACTGAGCCACCCAGGTGCCCCAGAATGCATGTTTTTTGACCTAGAAATTTCAATTCTAAGAATCAGAATTACTTGGAAGGTAGGCAAAGGTTTATATATAAGAACATTCACTGTGATGTAATTCATAATGGTGAAAATTAAATAAACATGTATAATAATATATATGGGGCTCCTGGGTAGCTCAGTTGGTTAAGCCTCTGCCTTCAGCTCAGGTCATGATTCTGGAGTCCCAGGATTGAGGCCCTCATCAGTCTTCCCGTGAGCGGAGAGTCTTTTTCCCTCTGACCCTCTTCCCTTATGTTCTCCTTCATATAAATAAATAAAATCTTTAAAGAAATAAATATTTCTCTCATTTATATATATATTATTTTATTTTTTTAAAAAGATATTTATTTGAGAGAGAGAGAGATAGCGAGAGAGAGCACAAGCTGGGAGGAGGGGGAGAAGAAGGCTCCCTGTCGAACAGGGAAGCCTACTGGGGGCTTGATCCCAGGACCCTGGGATCATGACCTGAGTTTAACTGAGCCACCCAGGTGCCCCATAAGAGAAATAGTTAAAACTCTGATCCATTCATATGATGAGAATCTATAAGAACATTGAAAATCATGCTCTTGGGGTGCCTCAGTGGCTCAGTTGGTTAAGCGTCTGCCTTCAGCTCAGGACATGATCCCAGGGTCCTGGGATCAGGTTCTGCATCAGGATCCTTGCTCCACGGGGAATCTGCTTCTCCCTCTGCCTCCTACTGCCCCTGCTTGTGTTCTCTCTGACAAATAAATAAATAAAATCTTAAAAAAAAAAAGTCATTCTCTCTTTCAATAAATTTTTAGTAAAATGAGAATAAACTCATGAAATACCTTAAGTTTAAAAAGTAGAATATACAAATATGCATATATGTTATTTACTACGTATACAAACATACATATAGTATACAATAAAAACCAGAAAGCATATATAATCCAAAACTGGTTCTTAAAATTATTGTACCTCAGATTCACCTAGGAATTTATTAAAATCACAAATGTACTGGTCCTGCCCAAACCTACTGAATCAGAACTTGAATCAGAAATCAGAACTTGAATCAGAAATTAGCTAATCAGAATTAGCTTTGAAGCTGGAATATGGACACTTGCTATTACATTCTTCCCACCACCTATCAGTATATCACTATTTTATCTGTCCTCTTTGCTGGAATGAAAACTTCAGCTAGAATGCATAACTTGATTTGCATGAGAAAAAGGGGAGACTGAGGGAGGACAGACAATCTTAAAGCCTTGGAGAGTCAGGAAGGGAGGACTGGAGAAGGAAGGGCAAAAATATACTCTGTGATGGCACAGACTCAAGACTGGGGAAGGAGGGCTTAAAAGATATTTTCAAAGGAAAAGTTGGGCACTGTCCAGTCTGAGTCACCTCTGCCTCTCTCCATCGGGAAGTTTTCAGTACCATGTTTTCTCACTAATGAATACATATGACAAGATTATTGAAGGGGAGTGGGAAGAAATGTCAAGTCCTACTGTAAGGAGGGTGGGAGAAGGTGGGTGATGAAGACTGCCAGTGGGTCAGCCATCAGGGTTCTGTGGACGTACCTTGAGAAGGATATTTTTCATGGTAAATCTCATAGGCTTTTCTGTGGGCATCAGCGAGGGTCTGGAGACGTGAAGATCTTGATTCCTGTTGGGGAAGCTCATTCATCAGCTCTTCCAAGTCACTAAATGTGAACCAGAGCTGAACCAGGTCCCCAAAGGAGTGGAAGGCGAATGAGGCATAGTCCGCAAAGAGATCAGCAAAGACTTCACTTCTCTGGACAGTGCTGGGAGGGAGCGTCTGGTGATGCAGAACGACCAGGGGCTGAAGCTGTGCAGTCTTGAGGGTCTCAAGGAACCGCTGGTAGCACTGCACTGTTTTGTTGTCTGGGTTCTCAGAGCTTCCTGCTGGGAGAAGTTGTGCCCACGGCAGAAATACTTTATAATGGGTGATCTCACTGGCATGAACACGGCTGAAGTACTCCGGCAGGGAAGCAGGCAGTGGTTGTTGACAAACATAAATGCTTTTGTCCTCTGCTGCAAATTTAGAACCCTGGGTTCCCGGTGGACTACTCTGGTACAGCAAGTCATTGGTGAGAGGACCAGCAGCTGAAATGAAGTTTCTATTGGATTCCCAATCTATTCCCTGGCATGAAAAGCTTAGGAGGACAATAAAAACTGAATTCCAAGCCAGCTCCATTTTCAAGGACCTGTTAGGAAGCTTATGGAATCCTTACTTTATAACAACAGCTAGGTTGTAAAATGCTGAGTGATTGTTGACATTTAATATTTAACTGGGTTATCTATGGTAATGAAATCAGGGTGTGGCTTACCAGCGAAATATCAAAAATTTAAAGACCACAGAGATAACACAAAAACCTCAAACATCTCACATAATTTGTGCAGATGAGCCTGGAAAATGTCTGGAGGGAAGAGTTCTCCATGTCTTTTCCTTAATTATGAATTATTTTAAAATTCACTTACATAATAAAACAAGGGTGGGTCCCTTGCAAGCCTTTTCCCTCCTTAAAATTATATAAGTAGGGGCACCTGGGTGACTCAGTTGGTTAAGTGTCGGACTCTTGGTTTTGGCCCAGGTCATGATCTTGGGGTCCTGGGATTGAGCCCCACATCGGACTCTGCACTCAGCAGGGAGTCTGCCTGAGACTCTCTCCCTCTCCCTCTGCTGTACCCCCACTCTAAGACAAAGAGAGAAAATCTTTTAAAAAATTATGAAACTTAAAGAAATATAAATAAGTAAATGATGAACACATTGTGTAAAAAATTCAATTACAGAAACATATATGAAAAACCTGCAAATTCCCCTTCCCCAAGCTCCCTTACCTTCCTTAGGTAAGTACTCTCAACACTGTGCTTCCTTCCAGTTTTCTTTCTTTCTGAAGTTTAGTGGTTATTCAGAAGTCAGAATGCCTGCGTTTAAATCTTATCAGGTCAAAGTTACTTAATTTTTCCATGCCTCTGTTTCCTCATTAGTAACAATGGTGAATAGATAAGTTGTGAAATGAGATCATTCTTTAGCATCTTTAGAACAATGCAACTCAATGAAAGCTATTACTAAATATATACAAAGGCAAATATATGTAAATGTATAACATTTTAAACATATAACTTAATATATATGCAATTATGCCTTATGTATTGTTCATCTGATTTCCTCTTTTCCACTTAACAACTCCCGGAACTCTGTCTATATCAGAATATATTATCTCCTTGTTGATTTATCATTTTTCTGCTTAGAGGGGATAGCTAGCTGTTCATGTTATACTGTATATGTGTGGGTTTATTTCTGGGCTATTTTGTTCCATTGACATATGTGTTTTTAGGCCAATACCATACTATTTTGATTAATGTAGCTATGTAATATAGTTTGAAATCAGGGAGTGTGATCCCTCCAGCTTTGTTTTTCTTTCTCAAGATTGTTTTGGCTAGTCAGGGACTTTTTGGGTTCCATATATATTTTAGAATTGTTTGCTCTATTTCTATGAAAAATGCCATTGGAATTTTGATAGGGATTACATTAAATCCATAGATTGGGTAGTATGGACATTTAACAATGTCAGTTCTTCCAGTTCATGAGTATGGAATCTTTTTTTTTTTTTTAAGATTTTATTTATTTATTTGACAGAGAGAGATCACAAGTAGGCAGAGAGGCAGACAGAGAGAGGGGGAAGCAGGCTCCCTGCCGAGCAGAGAGCCCGACGTGGGGCTCAATCCCAGGACCCTGAGATCATGACCTGAGCCGAAGGCAGAGGCTTAACCCACTGAACCACCCAGGAGCCCCTATTTGTGTCTTCTTTAATTTACTTCATCAATGTCTTACAGTTTTCCGTGTACAAGTTTTTTATATCTTTGGTTAAATTTATCCCTTCGTATTTTATTCTTGATGCAATTGTAAGATTGTTAATTTCTCTTTCCGATAGTTCATTATTAGCAAATAGAAATTCAACACATTTTTGCATATTGATTTTGTATGCTACAACTTCACTGGATTTGTTGATTCCTTCCAACAATTTTTTTGGTGGAGTCTCTAGAGTTTTCTATATGTAATATCATATCATGTGAAAACGGTGAGTTTTACATCCTCCTCTTTGATTTGGATTCCTTTCATTTCATTTCCTTGCCTGATCTCTCTGGCTTGGACTTCCAATACTATATTGAATACAAGTGGTGAGAGTGGGTATTCTTACCTCCTTCCTGACCTTAGGTGAAAAGTTTTCAGCTTTTCACCATTTGAGTATGATGTTAGCTGTGGCCTTATTGTAGATGGTCTTTATTATGTTGAGATACATTCCCTCTAACACCCACTTTGTTTTTTATCACAAATGGATGTTGAATTTTGTCAAGTGCTTTTTTCTTCATCTATTGAGGTAGTCATATGATTTTTGTCCTTCATTTTATTAATGTGGAGTATCACACTGATTGATTTGCAGATGTTGAACCACCCTTATATCCCTAGAACAAATCCCACTTGATCATGGTGTATGATCCTTTGAATGTATTTTTTAATTGGGTGTACTAATATTATGGTAAGGATTTTTGTATCAGTGTTCATCAGAGACATTGCCTGTAATTTTCATTTGGTGATCTTGTCTGATTTTGGTATTAGGGTGTTATGCCCCAAAAATGGGTCCATGATTAAAGGAGTGAGACTGATATAAAGTGAAGGTCAAACATGCTTTATTTGGCACCAAGCATCGAGAATCTAACCGAACGTTCAAGAATCTAACTGAACGTTCGGGGACGCACCTCTTACAAGAGAGGGCGACCCTTCCCTGTTTCAGACTAGCTTTTAAGGGCAAAGGCCATGCGGTCGGGCCTGGCCACACACAGGTGGCCAATGAGATTGTAACACACACAGGAAACTCCACAATGATGCTAGGTGACCAACTGAATTACAATTTACCCTAGTAGACACCTGAACCAGCCTATCACACCTTGGTTAGGATTGGCACCAAAAGGCTCCCAAAGGGTGGGGCCCATACTCCTTGGTAACTAGGGAGACAGTATGCATCCCCCTCACTGATGGGATGTCTCCACCTGGCCTGACCCACCCTTGTATTTGAGCTTTGTTACCTGAGGCTGGTTTCCGGGACTTGTTTTTAAGTAAATCCCCTGGGGGAAGGGGAGCAGGGACAGTTAAAGGGTTAAACAACAAGGTTATTGTTTAACTTCAATGGAAGCCTCTGGCTAAAATATAAAAATATAAAATAGGTCCTTACAAGGGTAATGCTGGCCTTATAAAACAAGCTTATGTGTTCCCTTCTCTTCTATTTTTTGGAAGAGTTGGAGGGCCAACATTAATTTTCTTTTCTTTAAATGTTTGGTAGAACTCACTATTGAATCCATATAATCCTGGACTTTTGTTTGTTGGGAGGTTTTTGATTATTGATTCAAACTCCTTACTAGTAATTGGTCTGTTCAGATTTCTATTTATGTCTCAGTCTTGGTAGGTTGTATATTTCTAAGAATTTCTTCTAGGTTGTTCTATTTGTTGGTGTACAATTGCTCACAGTAGTCTCTTACAATCTTTTGTATTTTTTTTTCTTTCGTTCTTTTTTTTTTTCTTTGTCAGAGAGAGAGCGAGGGAGAGCGAGCGTGAGCGCACAAGCAGGGGGAGCAGCAGGCAGAGGAAAAAGCAGGCTCCCTGCCAACCAGGGAGCCTGATGTGGGGCTCAATCCCAGGACTCCCGGGGTCATGACCAGAGGTGAAGGCAGATGCTTAACCGGCTGAATCACCTAGGCATCACACGATCCTTTGTATTTCTGTGCTCCCCTTTCTTTTGGATTTTTTTTTAAAGATTTAATTTATTTATTTGGCAGAGATTACAAGTAGGCAGAGAGAGAGGAGGTAGCAGGCTCCCTACCGAGCAGAGAGCCCGATTCGGGGCTGGATTCCAGGACCCTGGAATAATGACCCAAGCCAAAGGCAGAGGCTTTAACTCATTGAGCCACCCAGGAGCCACATTCCTTTGGATTTTGAGTCCTATTTTTCTCTTGGTGAGTCTGAAGGTTTGTCTTTTGTTTTCTCTTTTCAAAATCCAGCTGTTTCACTGAGGTTTTCTATTGTCATTTTAGTCTTTATTTCCTGATATTTCCTTCCTTCTACTAACATTTGTTTTCTAGTTCTTTGAGATGTGAAGTTAGGTTGTTTATTTGAGATCTTTGTTTCTGGATGTAGCTATTTATTCCTATAAAGTTCCTTCTTAATAGGCACCTGTCCGGCTCAGTTGGAAGAGTGTGTGACTCTTGATCTTGGGGTCATGAGTTTGAGCCCCATGTTAGGTGTAGAAATTACTTAAATCAATAAAACAACAAAAAAGCAAGTTCCCTCTTTGAACTGTTTTTGCTGCATTCCATAATTTTTTGTATGTTGTATTTCCATTTTCATTTGTCTCAAAGTATTTTAGAATTTTTGATTTCTTCTTTGAAATTGGTTGTTTGGTAGCATGTTTAATCTCCACATACTTCTTGATTTCCTAGTTTTTCTTTTTTAAAGTTTTACTTGAGAAAGAGATTGAGAGAGCGAGCGGCGGTGGGGGGTAGGGGGAGAGGGAAAAGCAGATTCCTTGTGGAGCAAGGAGCCCATCATGGGACTCAATCCCAGGACCCTGGGATCACAACCTGAGTCAAAGGCAGATGTTTATGTGACTGAGCCACCCAGGCATCCCCATTTTCTTCTGTAATTTATTTCTAGTTTCACACTATATTATGATCAGAAAAGATGCTTAATGATTTTAATCTTCTTAAATGTATTGACTTATTTTGTTGCATAACATGATCTACCCTGGAGAATGTTCCCTTTGTGCTTAAGAAGAATGTGTTTTGTTACTTTTGGATGGACTATCCTGTGTATGCCTGTTAAGTCCATCTGGTCTAATAGGTCTTTTAAAGTCAATGTTTCTTCACAGGTATTTTGTCTGGATTATCTATTCACTGATCAAAGTGGTTACTGAAGCCTCTTACTATTTTTTATTGCTACCTATTTTTCCCTTTAGGTGTGTTAATACTTGGTTTATATATTTAGGTATATATATATATGTGTATATATATATATTCTTATAAAGGTACTCCTTTATATAATTTAGGTACTCCTATATTTGCATATTTTTCCCCATGTTTCCTGGAGGTATTTCCATTTCAAACATATAGGTTTACCCCATTTGTTTGAATATCCTACAGTACAGCTGTACCACAATTTATGTAGTCATTTTCACATTGATGGTATCTGTGGGGATTTCATGGGAAATAATACATTATAGATCAGTTACCTTAGAACTTTCAAGTCTTCCCATTCAGAAACATGTTACAGGGATGCCTGGGTGGCTCAGTCAGTTAAGCTGCTGCCTTCAGCTCAGGTCATGATCCCCGGGTCCTGGGATTGAATCCCGTATTCAATCTTCTTGCTCGGCAGGAAGCCTGCTTCTCTCTGCCACTGCCTGCCACTCTGCCTGCTTGTGCTCTGACAAATAAATAAATAAAATCTCAAAAAAAAAACAAAAAAAAAAACAACCACACACACTACATCGATCCATTTACTTAACATGTGTCTAATTTCTTCATAAGGATCTCAATACATGCTCCATCATCCATTAGCCACTTTACCTCCTTGACAAGTAACATGCAGAGGAAAAGGGTGTGTGGACATATAAGCACACTTATTCAGACATGCAAAAACTGAGGCTTTATTTATAGTTATGACCTCACTTTGCTCTGGAAGCCCCTACCCAAATGGCAAATTTGGGAAGAGGAGGATTCACCAAAAAACTCGTCTTTCCTATACTTCAAATTCCCTTTTAGGTAAATATTTGATCAAATTAAAGTTCAAATTTCTGTCAGTCGGTTTTATTCATCCCCATCTCATTTTATCATGTTGGGAGTCAGGGATTCAGGGAGTAAGGGAGGGGTTCTTGCTGTCCCAAGTTTTCACTAGTTGTTACTGAATGTCCTGCCTGTTTTTTATCCATGCCTTATGCTAGCATCCCCTAACTACCTCAACAGGAAGCTTGATATCCTATACCCTGGTTTCCTCTTCCCAACAGCTTCAACCTTCATTAATTAGGAACGTTATCTTTGGCAGAGGAGTTTATAGTCTGCATCTGCTAACTGCAATTTTCTCCATCCATTTCCAGTTCTCCTCACTCTACTGTTTTCAAGCCACTGGAGAGTGAAGTTATTATTAGTGAACTCACATACAACATGTAAACATTCCCTAGCTGGTCCTGCAGGCCCCCCAAATGCCATCTCTTGTTAAAAGGTGCAACAGTGTGAACTGCTACACCATGAACATTCTAATGATGAGGAAAGTAGAATAAACTTTTAATTTTTATAGACTGTGTTCAAAAACAAGACACAGAACTGGACCTCATTTTGGAAAGGAATCCCTAAAGCCCCTTATCTAGTCATACTAATTCTAATAAGGACTCCTCACAGGAACCTTATCTTAGAGGCTTACAATGCTATACACTTCCACCCACCTGCCTCACGTTAAACAAAAGGGAAAAAAGACTCATGTTTGTGAGTACAGCTGCGCCCCCCCCCCAATAATTCAAGTTTGAACTGTGTGGGTCCATTTATACATGAATTTTTTTCAATAAGTATATTGGAAAATTTTTTAGAGATCTGCAACAATTTGAAAAAACTTGCAGACAAACTTTGTAGCCTGGAAATACTGAAAAATTTAAGAAAATTTATTACTTTAAGAATAAAATACATAATACTTATAAAAAATGCATGTTAGTCACCTATATAAATTATTAGTAAGGCTTCCACTCAACAGTAGGCCATTAGTAGTTAAGTGTTTGTGAAGTCAAAAGTTATACACAGATTTTTGGGACACCTGGGTGGCTCAGTTGGTTAAGCAGCTGCCTTCAGCTCAGATCATGATCCCGGCGTCCTGGGATAGAGTCCCACATCAGGCTCCTTGCTCGGCAGGGAGCCTGCTTCTCCCTCTGCCTCTGCCTGCCACTCTGCCTGCCTGTGCTCGCTCTCTCCCTCTCTCTCTGACAAATAAATAAATTAAAAAAAAAAAAGCTATACACAGATTTTTGCCTGTCTGGGAGATCTGGTGCCCCTAACCTCCATGTCATTCAAGGGTCAACTGCAGATGAAAGCAGTAATTAGAGAAGGGAGGAAATAAATCCAACAGACAACTGCAGGACACATTGTTTTATTCTTATACAAAAAAGCAGTAGCTGGCAATTGTAAAGTTATTCACATACCATAAAAGTACTGGACCTTTTCCTATACATGTGAAAACAAGGTCTTGGTTACAGAAAGCACACACTGGGTTCCAACTTCATTTAGACAAGAAACAGAGCTTATGTTAATATAAAAGCATATTATAGGAATGTGACACTCAGAACACCAACTAGGCTCTTATTCCTCCAAATAAATCTTCCTGAACCCTTGCTCCCAGAAACATTTCTCTTGGTAGTAGAGCTACCAAGGCCAAGACTCCAGGCCAAGAAGTAGGGGCCACAATCTCTTGGTTAATTACTTTCAGTATTTCAATCTTCAAGCAAGTAATTAGGATTAACAACCAAGTAGGGATCTTCTTCATAGCTCTCACTTCCTTCTGTGGAGCCTTTCAATCCAGCTTGGGTGAGCTCAATTAGAACATGATCCTGTGAACACAAACATGTCTTCAGCCTTCCAGCGATATTGTAAAAATGCCCCCATCCATAGAACTTGACCCTCCTGAGTGTTTGGTATTAGCATTTTTCTTCCATTTCCCCTTCAGAAGAACTTAGAAAAAGGACTATCCCTAAAAATCTTTATCAAGGTTCTGTTAAAACTCCTTTCCCACCTGGATACAGACCTTTCCATACCATAAACCTCTTTTGAAAAATTACAAAATACATAGATAAGCTCAGCAGACATTGTGATTGATTTTAGTAAGGCTTCCTGGCACACTATCGCTTGTAAATATAATTTCAAAAAAGGTAAGACAGGGGCACCTGTGTGGTTTAAGCGTCCGCCTTTGGCTCAGGTCTATGATCCCAGTCCTGGGATCAAGCCCCAATCAGGCTCATTGCTCAGTGGGAAGCCTGCTTCTCCCTCTCCCTCTGCTTGCTGCTACCCCTACTGTGCACTCTCAGTCTCTCCCTGTCAAATAAATAAATACAATCTTAAAAAAAAAAAGAAAAAAGATACAATGCATGAATTTTAAGATTACACAACTGTGCAAAATCCTCTTGATAGATATGCTTATCATTGTTTATCACTAAAAGTGTTTTAATTTCACTGATATTAATTTTTAATTACTGGTCACTGAAATCTTTCATATACCATCCATTCATAATTCAGTTAGAAGTAGAATATAGGGGCGCCTGGGTGGCTCAGTGGGTTAAGGCCTCTGCCTTCGGCTCAGGTCATGATTCCAGGGTCCTGGGATTGAGCCCCGCATCGGGCTCTCTGCTCAGTGGGGAGCCTGCTTCCTCCTCTCTCTCTCTGCCTACTTGTGATTTCTGTCTGTCAAATAAATAAATAAAATCTTAAAAAAAAAAAAAAGGATGTAGAATCTAAGGATAATTAACATGGAAAAATTTTCACTCTGAGCTCATAAAAGGTAGAATATGCCACATGTACCTATAAGTCACTCTAAAATACCCAAACAAATGAAGAGGAGAACATGGGTGGCTCAGTTGCTTAGGCATCCAAAGACTTTTGATTTCAGCTCAGATCATGATGTCAGAGTTGTGACATCAAACCCCACATCAGGCATGAATGCTGCTTAAGATTCTCTCTCCTTCTCCCTTTGCCCTTCTCCACCCCCTCTCTCCCCAGGGCATGTGTATTCTCTTTTTCAAAAAACAAAACAAGACAAAACCACAAAGGAGAGGGGCTGCCTGCCAAGCCCATAGAGAACTCAGGAAATAGTAATTTGATCCAAAGAAGGCAGAAATGCCCACAGTATGAGCACTACTGTCACTAAGAGGGACTTTCAAGAACTCATTTTATGTACTAACACACCCTGGGGGGGGGCGGGGAGACACACTTCATCAGCACAGTGTAATTTCTCTAGTCTTTTGTAGTGAGCTAGCTCAGGTGGTATAAACTTAAAAACGTAGCCCCAATTTAGATCAGCTAATTTCACCAGGTGTCCCAATGTGGATTTCTTGTGTGGGTCATTTTATCTTACACTGATCCCAGGAGACACTAGGGAGGGAAGGACTGGCCTGGTGCAAACATACTACCCAGCAGAGAAAGACCTCTGAATGCACACCACCCCAATTTAGCTTTATTTTCACAGATATTATTAAATTCTGATCTGAGTAGCTGTTTTCAACAGGTCCCCTCAAATACACAACCACCTGTAATCATACCTACTTCCACAAGTAAACGACTTTGCAGATGACACAACCCTGATATGTGACATCCACAATATTTATACAGTGGAGACTAAAGTAAACTGTAGGATAGCCGAATCTGCCATTTAAACAGAGAAATTCAATCATTCAACAAATATTTGACCTCTCTATGTATCAGGCACCACAACAGATCTTGGGGATACAGTAGTTAACAAAACAAAGTTCCTGCCCTCTTGCTGCTTTCATTCGAATGAGACAAACTGAATGCCTACCACCAGACAATGATAAGCACTATCAAGTAACATGAAACAAGATTAGGGATTGATACCAAGGAGGCTCTTATTCTGACAGCCCAGGCAAGAATCACCTCTTTGAGGAGGTAACATATGAGCAGACATCAGAATGGAAGAAGGGATCTGGGTAAAGAAACAAAGGCCAAGTGAAATGTCTTCACGTTTGGTGTGTCTAAGAATAGCGACAAGGCCACCACCCCTGAGTAGCAACAGGAAGAGTCCTATGCAATGAGGTGAACAAGGGATTTGATTGTGTAAGCTTTGCAGGCCATGGTATAGAGACTGGATTTTATTGTAAACATGAGGGAAGGACTGGAAGGTAGGGCCCTAAAACATTTTGATTTGTTAAAAGATCTGTCTGGCTGCTAGACACAGAGCCATTAAACAGGAGGACAGTTAAGATGCTCCTGTCAAAGTCCAGGCAAAGTAGCTAAAGATGTAAAGGTGAGAACAGAACACAGAATACACATACTGAAGGCAGGGCTCACACAGTTTGCTGCTAAAAGGAGGAGCTATGAGGGGAAAATGGAATCACGGATGATTCTAAGGTAGAGGGCTTAGAACAAGTAAGTAAATGGGAATCCTGCGGGGGCAGGGGAAGAACTGTTTTGAACAATGAGTGTGAGATGCCTACAGTTCAGAAGTAGGCAGCTGGCTAGACATCTGGAGTTTTTTTTGTTTTTTTCCCCCAAGAGATGAACTTTATTGCGAGCACCCTCGGGCGAGGTTCCGCGACTCACAGAAAGAGAGAGAGAGAGGGAGTGAGTCGGGGAAGTCACTGACGTCTGGAGTTTAAAGAAGAGGTTTAAGAGCTAAATCTGGGAGTCATTAGTGGATGGGTTTAAACTCATAGAACCAAATGAAATCACTAAGGTAATCAATGTAAATAGAAAAGAGGTCTGAGGACTGAAATAGCACTCCATTTAAAAAGTTACAAGATTTGTGGGGCGCCTGGGTGGCTCAGTGGGTTAAAGCCTCTGCCTTCGGTTCGGGTCGTGATTCCAGGGTTCTGGGATCGAGCCCCGCATCGGGCTCTCTGCTCGGCAGGGAGCCTGCTTCCCCATCTCTCCCTCTGCCTGCCTCTCTGCCTACTTGTGATCTCTGTCTGTCAAATAAATAAATAAAATCTTTAAAAAAAAAAAAAAAAGTTACAAGATTTGAGAAAAGAGACTAAGTGGAAATAACTAACAAGACAGAAGAACCAGGAGAATATGATGACTTAGAAGGAGCAATCAAAAGTTGACAAGTGCTATTGACAGGCTGAATACAGAGAATGACCAACTGATGTGAGTAGGGAGGAGGTATGCCTGTAATGGTCCCATATGAGAGTGGGAGAAGTCACAGCACTGGGCAGTGCCAGTGTGAGGTTGTAAGATGCAGTAAACAATGGTCCATTTGAGATTAGTGGTCATGAATTTAAAGTAGGACATGGCCCGTGATTGTCTGTCTTTCTCCAGATACTTTTAACTGTTCAGGTGCAGTATAGTAAAAGAATTATATTTAACCAATGCAGGGTTTTCACCAATCAAGTAAAACAGAGAGATTACAGCTTAAAGTTTGAGAAAAGAGTGATCATTGGGACATGTAAGCTGAGTGATGTAGGAGGATATGGGGAAGAAGAAACAGTAAAGAAGAGATGGGGGTCAGAATGCTTACAGGTTTATGGCTAAGGGAGTAGAAAACAAAAAAGTTAAGAACACTCAGTAAGATCCTAACTTCACTTTCCCAGATTTAACTTAGGTTCTGCTGTTTCAGCAGAGGAAAGAAGTCAATTAACTGCTGTAAAATCTCTTTTTTAACAACTCATAATTTTGACTAGATCCCAAGAACACACAAAAAATGAACATTTATGAACCAGAGGTATAAGGCATGGACTCCCGCCCTCATTAATAATCATGCAAGAGTAGTTCTGTACATACATAGTGGGTGAGTCGATGAATGACTTTCTCTATGATTCTCTTTTTATTTATAAGTTCCTCTTCAGAATCTATTTCTGATTCGATTTCCTTCAAGTACCAGTTAACAAGCTCACTCCTCTTTAATGCCGACTCATCCTCTTCTGCAACAAAAAATACATTTCAAAAGGATTAAATTTTCCTTCTAGCAAACTATATTGCCAATCTGTAGGTTTGCATATACAAGATAATGTACAGATTAGATAACCATCAACCTGTCAAAAAGTATATCTGCTGAAGTAAGATTTGCAATGTTTCAGCATAAGCTAGAAATAACCTGTCATATTATTTGTATTAAATTATGCTTCACTTTATCCTGAGGAAAAAAATCTAATAAAATAGAGATTATAAGAAACAAGTTTCTAAAAGCTATTAGGATTTCAAAGTAGGAACGTGTTTCCTTCACCTTCTATGCTTCATCACCCATGGGGACGTTTGCCAAAAGCAGGTGAAAGCCTAATTAGCAACAGCAACAAAACTTCTTAAACATAACTCTTCCTCTTTGGAATAAGGAAGACTTTATGCAGCTGGGATCAACCAAGAAAGTGTACTCAAAATAAAAAACTACCAATTTATTTCAGCAAGGTCTATCTACACTGAATGACTGTCTACTTAAGAGTCCAAAGCAGAACTCAAAAGTCTTAAGAAAAGTTGGAACTTGGATAATATAACTACTACAGAAACAAAGTATAATAAGAGAAAACTACTTAGTCTTGACTCTAGCTTTTGCTAATAAAATATAAAATCAAAGCAAGAAAATTCCAGCTTTACTGACAACGCCTTTGAAAAGTTTTACTATGCATGTACTGAAACTTCATTATCTAAATGTTCTTGGTAAGTGACCTTCTTGGTTTAAGGTTGTGTTCCCTGTACAGGCCGCCTGTACAGGGTGGCTTAGATCAGTCTCACATCCCCACATTGGGCTTCCTGCTCAGTGGGGAGTCTGCATCTACCTCCGCCTCTCCCCCTTGTGCTTGTGCTCTTTCTTGCAAAGATAAGTTAATAAAATCTTAAAAAAAAAAGTTGTGCTCCCTGTGCTAGACTAGAAAACAGCTGCCCACCCGAAGACTGCGAATTCATAACTTACTTGACTAGGTGAACAGTATCTTTTTTTTTAAAAGGAACACCTAGGAGAATTTATCTGTGGAATGCAGATAGTGTCCGGGTGCTAACCATATCTCTGTTCGATTAATGGTTTGCCATGTTTAAAATTCAGTTGCATGGTAAAGAGAAAAATGAAATACAATGTGAACACAAGAACATGTGAACTCCCAAATGTTTTCATGTGAGAAGAGGGTGGGGCTAACACCTGTCTGCCCTAGTGGCTCTCTATTGCCTTCTCTCTTTCCTCCCACTGGCCTACAGTTCTAAGGAAACGAGGGCAAAAACTAGAGGGCTCAAATCTTTAGTAAGGTAAGATAATATCTGCTGTTCTCTTCTTCCATCACAGACAGGATACTGATGAGAGTATATGTCGGGAAGACAGCATTTTAAGTAAGAACTACCTGATGGCTAACCACCAAATGAAAAGTTTAAGTTCAACCTCTTAATTTCATCATTTTCCCTTCTGCCTGGGGATTAATCATAGGCATGTTAGAAAAGCATAGTAAAGCAGTCAAGGTAGGAAGTGTACTAGGGTGCCTAGGTGGCTCAGTGAGTTAAGCCTCTGCTTCGGCTTGGGTCATGAACTTGGGGTCCTGGGATCGAGGCCGGCATTGGGCTCTCTGCTCAGCAGGGAGCCTGCTTCCCCCTCTCTCTCTGCCTACTTGTGATCTCTTTCTCTGTCAAATAAATAAATAAAATCTTAAAAAAAAAAAAAAAAAGGAAGCGTACTAATGTTCAGATATCACACTTTACCTATGGAGAAACGAGGATTTTACTTCATTTTTAGTAGAAAATAACTGGCTAATATGGTCCTTTCAGTTCAATTACTGCCTATGAAATATAAATAACCTAGAGTCCATCCATTTGAAGTAATGCTATTCTAAGGAACACTGAGTTTGCATCTGTATAAACATTTGCTAAGTGCTTCTTTACACATTATCAGATCCCAACTTCTGCTTCCCAAAAATATTAAAATGGGCCAAGAACATTAAACAAATGACCTTTGTCTGACAATGAACTTATGGGTAAACGTTCAGACTGTCAGATATGATATCCCAAAGATTTTCTTTGCCAAAATGAGCTTGTTTAACAATTTATTATCTGACAAAACAAATCTTTAGCAAGAGAATTGGTTTATACAAATAAAACTTACATAATGACTGAGCATGTGCACACACTAGGTAGAGCCTTACCTTCCTCCATCTTTCTGAGGTGAAGCACAATTAGGTTAGAGATTCGGCAGTACTCAGGGAAGCTCAGCCTTAAGGATGCTTTAGGAACCAAATCCTGGTGTATGTCTTCACTGTGGCCATTGATTCCATTCACAGGAGCAGGGCTGTCAACATGACCTAAGTGAAATTATCAACCATCTGAATCTTGTTTTTGTGCCTCCAACACTCCCCTCTCAAATGTTTATAAGTATACTACATCTGTTTTAATACTAACTTCTAAACAAGCATATAGTTATACTTAGTATTTAGTAATTCTACAAATAAATTAGAAGCAAATTTGTAAATGCTACTAATGAAGACAAAACTAATTAGGAAGGAGTTGCTTGGGTGACTTAGTCGGTTAAACATCTGACTCTTGATTTTGGCTCAGGTCATGATCTCAGGGTGGTGAGACTGAGCCCCATGAAGGACTTCACGTGTGGAGTCTCCTTTAAGATTCTTACTGTCCCTCCTTCCTCCCTGTGTGGGTGCACTCCCTCCAAAAAAAACAAAAACAAAAACAAAACAAAGAACAAAACAAAAAAACCTAAATGGAAGGATGGCAGATATAAAGATTTCATGATCTAAAAGTTCATTTGCAATATTATACACAAAATTTAAAAACCTGGTTATTTGTCTGGTTCAGTGTACTCAAGAACAAGTATTTAATTCAAAAGCAAAAATAACAATAAATAAGGCTGGGGAATTAAGTCCACTCTCACCATTTTGGTGTATTTTCTTTCAGTCTTTCAAGCATATCTATTTTATATTAACTATTTAATTGTATTTTATTTTGTAAACAGTACAATTCAATATCCATTTTTTTCCCTTTTGCTATACAACAAGTATACTTTTACCATAACATCTCAGAGAACACTTTGGTCCCTAACTCCAGAACAGTAAATAAGAGTCTCACCATTGATGCCATCTGGGCTCTCATCTACCTCCATCTGGGCCTCTTCTTGATCTAGATTAACATCAGGTGTTTCTACTCGGATGATTGACTTATTCAGTAACCTGAAAGCTTCCTTCACATGTTTAGGCTGGACCTAAACCAATCAAAAGGAAGTAAATCAGAAAGTCAGTGTTCTTGATATACTACACAGATTTTCTCCGTACCAAATCGCAGTAGCATTTCAGTTTTCTCACACATGAATTAACACCATAAATTCACCAGAATGGCTTAAAAAGACTAGTAATATGCATGAAAAGAATGTAGAACAACTTTCATTCACGGCCGGTGGGAACGCAAACTGATACAACCACTATGGAAGCATTTTGGCAGTCTTTACTGAACTGAACACACGTACAGCCTATAACATTTCTACTTCTAGGTGTATACCCAACAGAAATGTACACACACCTGTATACCATATAGACCAAAAGACATGGATATCCCACTAGAACCCAAATCAGAAACTACCCAAACATCCATTAACAGAAGAATAGGTGAATCATTGTGACATACTGACAGAATATTACACAGCAATGAAAATGGGCAAACTACTTCTACACAAAACTTGGATGACATCTCATAGTGTTAATGCTGTATGAAATGAAACCAGACACAAGGGGGGACATATTCTATGACTGCGCTTATATAAAGTAAAGGTTATCCTTAAATCCTCACATATATGGTCAAATTATTTTTGACAACGATGTCAAGACCACTCCTTGGGGAAAGCAGTCTCTTCAAAAAATGGTACTGGGGAAACTGGATATCTTATATAAAAGAATGAAGTTAGAACCCTGCCTTACATCACATATAAAGTTAACTCAAAACAGACTGAAGACCTAAAACTATAAAACATATATAAGAAAACACAGGGAAAAAAGCCTCAGGACATCGGATTTGATAGTGGTGTCAAAAGCACAGGCAACAAAAGGGAAAAATGACAAAGGAAATAATATACAATTCAAAAACTTCTGAGCATCAAGATAATCAACAGAGAGTAAAAAAGGCAACCTACAGAATGGGGTAAAATATCTGCAAGTTATATATCTGATAAGGGATTAATATCCAAAACATAAATACCCATGTTCATTGCAGCATTATTCACAAAAGCCAAGAGGTGGAAGTGACCCACATGTCCACTGATGGATCGATGGATAAATAAAATATGGTACACAGTATCCTCTTATTCTCAGGGATTATGTTCCAGACCCCCAGGGGATGCCTAAACTACAGGTAGTATTTAACCTTACTTACACTGTTTTTTTCCTATCCATACATACCTATGATAAAATTTAATTTATAAATTAAATTATAAATTATAAATTAGGTACAGTAATAGCTTAACAATAATGAATAATAAAATGGAACAATTACAACAATATACTATAATGAAAGTTATGTGAATGTGGTCTCTCTCAAAATAACTTACTACACTGTACTCGCCCTTCCTGTGATGTGATGATGTAACTTTAGTCTACTACTGACTTTCTGACAAAACTTCAGGAGGATCATCTACCTCTTAATGGTAACTCACCTCAATATGTACTCTATAATCTACAAAATGATCATTTCATATTCATCTAACTGTATTCAATAAATGCTTAACAGCAACTTTCAAGGGAGAAATCCTAGCATCATGTAACCTATGAGCATTCAACTGTCATACCAAAGATAAAAACATGCTTATAAACCAACAAATCAATTGCACTTTCCTCCCATTATTAAAGTGACTTTGATACCTCGTCACAGCAGTGCATTCGAGCCATTGCTTCAGAGAGACGGATCATGCTCTCAAGTTGCCGCACTGTAATCCTCCACGAAGACTTGGTCACTCCAGAGCCATCCCTCTGGCGGAGACGTTTATACTGTTCCACAATGAAATCCTCTGACTCTTTAGAAATCTGTTTCAGAACATCCCCAAAGTCAGAGCTTTTCTACTTAATGGGAGCTGCATTAAACATAAGTTTAAGAGCCTTCCAGGTTGAGACACTCTGGGGAACTGAGAGGGTCAAAACTTTGAAGTCAACAAAGAATTAACACTAAAATGCATTTTATAAGAAACTAAACCTGTGAATTTCATATACTAATTTTATAAACAGGAATGCAACGGGGTATTTAAGCGAATGCCATTTCTAAAAAAAATTTTTTTTTAAATTTATTTGACAGAGAGAGATCACAGTAGACAGAGAGGCAGGCAGAGAGAGAGAGAGGGAAGCAGGCTCCCTGCTGAGCAGAGAGCCCGATGCAGGACTCCATCCCAGGACCCTGGGATCATGACCCAAGCCAAAGGCAGCGGCTTAACCCACTGAGCCACCCAGGTGCCCACGAATGCCATTTCTAAAAGACACAAAACAAGCTGAAGCAGTGGAACAGGATGTAATACCTTTTAAGCCCAAGATGCCAAAGCTCATTAAACAAATTAGTGCTCAAACTATTCCTGAAACTCAGTTAATTAACTTATGCTGTCTTTGGGAAAAAGAGGTCTATACACACTCACGTACACACCAGCTTTTTCAGTAAACCTTACTATTTGTTGAATAATAACAAAGTGAGAATACTAAAAGAATATTCAGTTTTTCAGAGTGAGGATAATTAAAGAAGCCTGCTAAGGTCACAGAACCGGTACACAGTCATAGAGAACAAAAGCCTCCTTAAACACAATGACCAATAACCCTTAGTTTTAAATGTCTCATTAAGCTTCTTTCAGGACAGTGAGAATCAATCCCAATAATATGGAAAATCAGTGAAGGTGACAGATAATTAAAATCTAAAAGGAGGGACGCCTGGGTGGCTCAGTTGGTTGGACGACTGCCTTCGGCTCAGGTCATGATCCCGGAGACCCGGGATCGAGTCCCGCATCAGGCTCCCAGCTCCACGGGGAGTCTGCTTCTCCCTCTGACATTCTCCTCGCTCATGCTCTCTCTCACTGTCTCTCTCTCAAATAAATAAATAAAACCTTTAAAAAAAAAAAAATAAAATAAAATCTAAAAGGAACTCCCAAAAGTTGAACCAGACAATTGTGTAAAAACTTCACCCAGAATCAAATTTTTTTTTTTTTGGTATTGTTTTAGGAAAATGTTGAAAAAAAAAAAAAAAAAAAAAAAAAAAAAAAAAACCAAATGGATTATGAAGTTTACTTTTTTTTTTTTTTTTTTAAGATTTTATTTATTTGTGAGAGAGAGAGAGAGAGAGAGCATAGGCAGACAGAGTGGCAGGCAGAGGCAGAGGGAGAAGCAGGCTCCCCACTGAGCAAGGAGCCCGATGTGGGACTCGATCCCAGGACGCTGGGATCATGACCTGAGCCGAAGGCAGCCGCTCAACCAACTGAGCCACCCAGGCGTCCCACGAAGTTTACTTTTAAAATAAATGTTCTGGATCCAGTATAGATTCAATCAAATGAACTACATCAATTACTGTAAAATATTAAGCCACGTTCATCACAATGACCTAAAGGAACCCAAATTTTTCCTTAGAGAAAGATTCAAAAACATTCAGTAGACTACTGATTTGAGCTCATATAATTTTAAGATTCTTAGGAATAATGGCTGAAATATAAAAGTATGTTCTACTTTATTTAGTTATCCAAAATTCTTCACCTATTACAATTTTTTTATTAGCACCTAACAAGAAAAAGAAAATTATTCACATGTTTAGAAAATTTCCTCTTCCCAACTCTCTGAAGAAACATTGTTCTCAAAACATTTTCTCAAAAAGAGAAAAAACAATTACAGGTTCAGTTAATTTCCACAGAACCTTTTTTAATGTCCTCTTAAATGCCCTATTTCAGTACAAAAGGGCAAGTTACCTTGGGTTTAAACTGTCTTGCAAAGAGAAGATACCTCCTGATATCATCAAGAGAATAGACACGATCAATCGAATCCTCAATTCTTGAATGCAAGTCTACTATCCGTCTGGCAATAGCATAATCTGTAACCTAATTCAGAAGAAGAAAATCACTGGTCAGTCACAATAATATCCACTCCAGATTATCCCTGGCATTAATAAATTATTTATAGCTAAAAACAAGCTCTAATGTACCACTAAAAGCTGTATTAATGGGTACCAAGTTACTGAGCAAAGTTTGGTACCAGTTTCATTTATTTATTTTTTAAAAAAGATTTTATTTATTTATTTGACAGAGATCACAAGTAGGCAGAGAGGCAGGCAGAGAGAGAGAGGAGGAAGCAGGCTCCTGCCGAGCAAAGAGCCCGACGTGGGGCTCGATCCCAGGACCCCAAGATCATGACCTGAGCAGAAGGCAGAGGCTTTAACCCACTGAGCCACCCAGGCACCCCGTACCAGTTTCATTTAAAATAAAAAAGTTTAATACATACCTTCGCCCCACTCTAAGAATACTCTTGAAGGAATTAACGGACTTTAAGATTTCTTGGATGCTCCGTATATGCCAGGCACTGTCGCCTTAAGTGTGTCAAGAAGCATTTTTTTTTTAAAAGATTTTATTTATTTATTTGACAGAGATCACAAGTACGCAGAGAGGCAGGCAGGAAGAGAGAGGGGGAAGCAGGCTCTCTACTGAGCAGAGAGCCGGATGCGGGGCTCGATCCCAGGACCCTGAGATCATGACCTGAGCCAAAAGCAGAGGCTTAACCCACTGAGTGACCCAGGCGCCCCTGACAAGAAGCATTTACTCATGTAACCCTCACAAAAATCTAACTAGGTAGGTTATATTATCCTTATTTTACAGATAAGTAAATTGAGGCCCAGAGAGGTAAAATAGCTTGTCTGACACCACAATACATAATGGAGCCAGGATTTAAACAGTCTAGGTTCAGAGTTCATGCTCTTAGCCACAACATTATACAGCCACTTGTGACTATATGAAGATAATCAGAGAATTGTTATTAACATAAAAAAAAGGGACACCTAGGTGGCCCAGTTGGCTAAGCGTCTGCCTCTAGCTGAGGTCATGATCCCAGGGTCTTTGGATCAAGTCCCATATCTGGCTCCTTGCTCAGCGGAGAGATTGCTTCTCCCTCTGCCTGCTGCTCCCCCTGCTTGTGCTCTCTCTCTCTGACAAATAAGTGAATAAAATCTTAAACACACACACACACACACTAAAAATAAGCAATTTTCTCTCCGACAGTACAAAAAAGCACCATATAGACATGTCAATATGTGAAATAATGGGCACATGGGTGCTACGTGCACTATTCTATTTCTTGCAACTGTTCTGTAAGTTTGAAATTATTTTCAATTAAAAAGTTTAAAAAAGCGGGGCACCTGGGTGGGTTAATCTCAGTGCGCTCAGTGGGTTAAAGCCTCTGCCTTCGGCTCAGGTTATGATCCCAGGGTCCTGGGATCGAGACCCACATCAGGCTGTCTGCTCAGCAGGGAGCCTGCTTCCTCTTCTCTCTCTGCCTGCTTCTTTGCCAACTTGTGAACTCTGTCTGTCAAATAAATAAATAAAATCTTAAAAAAAAAAAAAAAAGAATCACATATAAACAAAAGTATATGAAAATCAGACAACTCCCAGCTATGAGAGTAGAGATGGGGAAGGAGGAGGACTTGGTTAAATATTTACATGGATTTGTGAAGGGAAAAAAACAAAACATAAAAAACTAAAGATCTCCAAACGTTCAGATAATAGAATACAGCTTTTATCTAGATAATAAAGTTTCGCTTTAAGCAAGAGGTAATCATTTTGTCTAATGTAATGTAGGACTTTCATGCTCAGCAATTAACAGTATAGCCTATAATGTTAGCTTTCATATAATGTCATTTTGTACTTCTGTGCACATCTGAGCTGTGCAATGTGGCTAAATATTTAAGTCTAGGTATAAGTAACTTTAATAACTAACCAAGTAAATCCACAAGTTTATAGCTAACCTTAATACATTCAAGAACTGGATGGGAAGATATAGGAAGATAAATGACTCATGATTTGGTGGAAAAAATTTCTTTGGTATCCCAATTTTTTCTAAGCTTACTTAAAAACAAACAAACAAACAAAACCAGAAAAAACCAACACCCAACCAAAAAAATCCCTCTAAAAAATCTTTAAGAGTATAGCTAGGAGTTAACTGTAATAGGTTTCCTTTCATCTCTTGAGAATTTAAAAAACAAACAAACAGGGGTGCCTGGGTGGTTCAGTCCGTTGAGTATCTGCCTTCAGCTCAGGTCATGATCCCAGGGTCCTGGGATTGAGCCCTGTATTGGGCTCCCTGCTCCTCCCTCCCCTGCTCCCCCTACTTGTGGTCTGTCAAATAAATAAACAAAATTCTTTAAATAAATAAATAAATAAATAAAAGTAGCAAAAACAACAAAAAACTCAATATTTCTTAACACAATTAAGTGGAACCAGCAATTAAAGTGACCTTATTTTGATGTGCTTAATAAACATTTTGCCCAATCTTGTGCCATTCTGAGAGAAATGAAAGTCAGTGCAAACCAGCTGTTCGAGAGTACATCCTACAGTCTTGTCTCCTTCAATTAATCATACTGGAAATAACAAAGGAAGCCAATAGTGACAGTTCACACAGTTACCTCATTACATTCATCCACAAGAATAAAGAAGAGATCAAATCGGGACATGATGGGAGCTGACAAATTTATATTTTGTTTCAAAGATTTTGATCTGTCATAATGCCCACCAATTGGATTTGCTGCTGCCAAAATGGATGTCCTGGCATTCAGAGTAGCCTGACAAAAGAAATCATTGTTAGAGGTTTAAAGAGACATCTGGAATGGACAATAAACACAAGACAAAATGCTCAATCTTACTCATAATTAACTAAATGCAAACCAAAAATATTAAGGCATCATTTTTCACCTACTGCATCTTCAAAACTAAAGTCTTGATTATGTATAGCAAACAGGCACTCCCATATTAATGGCAGTGATACAACACACACACACTAGTTAAGCCAGCAATCTGTTAGGAATTTATCTTGTAGCTAGGTACAGGAAAATGCATGTTCAAGGATGTTTACTACAATATAGCTTATAATCAAAAGGCTGAAAATGACCAAACTGGGGTATATAGACTTGAAAACCATGTGGTAACATAAATACTAAAATGGATCTAATATGTACTGGTATAGAAAGATTGCCAAAATAAAATTATGAACCTAAATGAGCAAAGAACTAATTTATATGTATTATGCCTACTTATGTACAAAAAATTTCTGCAAGTGCCATAACTTCTGAACATTTATTGGTGATAGGAGTTGCAGGGGAAGATTTCACCCTTTAATTTATATTTTATTCCACTGCTTAAATTTTCCTTATCTATTTGAATGCATTACTTTTATTTAAGAAGTTTGGTTTCTCTCTAAGTTGGTTAAAATACTGTACTAATTATTTTCATTTAAATAATCTACTGACTTTGATTATTTTTTGTTACAATTGGAAGCACACATTATCAAAGAATACAGAAGCTTGATGGAAATTCTGAGAAGTGAAATGCTAAAAATTTCACCAATACTTTCTCTACCTTCTGTCATAGCAACACATTTTCAAAGTACCCAAAAAGTGCCTATAAATCTGGATTAATAATGCTCAGGGCTATGTTTCCCATTTCAATGATCAGCATTTCATGTTGAAATAATGCATTTTATCCAAGTGAACGTCTCTAGAGCAACACTAATCTTTAAGCCTAAGGCATGATGCAGAACAGAAGTGAACACACATACCTTCACTCCTGCTTTAGTGATGGAGATGGTCTGCTGTTCCATAGCCTCGTGAATAGCAACTTGATCCCGCACATCCATCTTATCAAATTCATCAATACAACAGACACCCTTGTAACCAAACAAATTAGTATAAGAAACTGCCTTTGAGATGTCAAATGGCAAACATAAACTCAAGTTTGCTACCACAGAGACCTTTTCATTCTCTAAACAACTCTAAGGTAAGTAAGTAAGCAATCTTAATTTCCTCTACTAGAGTAGGATAGTTCCAGATCCAAGAGCTAGAAGAAACCATATACGGTGACTCATTTTAACCATGAGCAAGATTACTTATATTCAGCTATACTTATATACGGTTATTTATTGCATTCTCATTCAAGATCAAAACTTCGTGTAAATCTCTAGGTCAAATATTCTGGGTCACCTGAGCATTGATTTTAGACTGGGGTAGTGAAGAGTAAAGTTGGAACATAAAGTCTATAAGCGTATAGGTATAGCCTATATGCCTTTACAGATCTAAGAGACCTATGTCAAATATATGTAAAATGCAAGAGACATACTCATAAAGGTGTCATGGTCTGGAAAGGAACAAATGCTGGGAACTATTAGTCACAGCAAACACAGGCTCAGGGCAGGCAATACATTCCAGAGCAGCTCAGAAAGTAATTAATGATGACAATCTCAATTAAATTCTAGATTAATGAAATTATGAATTATTTACTAAAAATATTTTTTAAGGGTATTTCTTTAATAGAAATTTATAGCCCCTTTTGATAGTGTAGGGGCTATTCTGATTTCTTTATAACCCAAAGTATAAAATGTTCTTACATTATCAGCCAACATCAAAGCTCCAGCTTCAATAACAAATTCATGAGATTCTTCATCTCTTACAACAGCTGCTGTTAAGCCAGCAGCACTGGATGCTTTGCCACTGGTGTAGACAGCTCTGGGGCTAAACTCCTCCACATGCCTGTTCAAAGTTATCATATTAACACATGATTACAAGCATCCTTTCTAGAAATGTCAGCCAACAAGCTTATGTCAATCAAAAATTTAAATTTCTTAAAGAACATCTGAGAGAGGTATTAAACATAATCAATTCATAAAGATATATATCACAGACTAAACAGAAAGCCTTTTATCTCTTTTGGTCTTTTATTTTATTTATTTTTTTAAAGATTTTATTTATTTATTTGACAGACAGAGATTACAAGTAGGCAAGAGAGGCAGGCAGGGAGAGAGAGGAGGAAGCAGACTCTCCGAGGAGCAGAGAGCTCGATGTGGGGCTTGATCCCAGGACCCTGGGATCATGACCTGAGCCTAAAGTAGAGGCTTTAACCCACCGAGGCACCCAGGTGCCCCTCCTTTGGTCTTTTAAATCAACTTAAATACATTCTTGTCAAATGGAAGATGAAGTTCATACATGACAAGAACATCATTTTAAAAGAAGTCTTTAATAATAAAGTTTGGCGGGGTGCCTGGGTGGCTCAGTGGGTTAAAGCCTCTGCCTTCAGCTCAGGTCATGATCCCAAGGTCCTGGGATCGAGCCCCACATCGGGCTCTCTGCTCAGCGGGGAACCTGCTTCCTCCTCTCTCTCTGCCTGCTTCTCTGCCTACTTGTGATCTGTCACATAAATAGAATCTTTTAAAAAATTAAAAAATTTTTAAAAAAGTTTGACAACAATGATCTATTAGAAGGCCTTCCACTTAAAAAACAAGAGGGCACCTGGGTGGCTCAGTGGGTTAAGCCTCTGCCTTTGCCTCAGGTCATGAACTCAGGGTCCTGGGATCGAGGCCCACATCGGGCTCTCTGCTCAGCGAGGAGCCTGCTTCCCCCCCAACTTTTTCCCTGCCTGCCTCTCTGCCTAACTGTGATCTCTCTCTCTCTGTCAAATAAATAAATAAACAAATAAAATCTTAAAAAAAAAAAAAAAAAAAAAAAGATTTAAAAAACAAAACAAGGGGCGCCTGAGTGGCTCAGTGGGTTAAGGCCTCTGCCTTCGGCTCAGGTCATGATCCCAGTTCCTGGGATCGAGCCCCACATCGGGCTCTCTGCTCAGCAGGGAGCTTACTTCCCTTCCTCTCTCTCTGCCTACTTGTGATCTCTGTCAAATAAATAAACAACAACAAAAAAATCTAAAAAACAAAACAAGACAAAACTATACCTGAAATTTATTCCAAATTAATGGGTTGGTTTAAGATCTAAAAATCAACAGGGCGTCTGGGAAGATCTCAACAGATGCAGAAAAAGCATGTGACAAAATCCAACACCTTTTATAATAAAAAGTCAACAAACTATAAATAGAAGAGTATTTCCCACAACTTAATAAGGGCATCTTTGAAAACCCACAGCTAACATCATACTTAATGGTAACAGGATGTATTCTTTCTCCCTAAGTTCAGGAACAAGATACAGATGTTCACTCTTGCAATTTCTATGCAACATTATACTGAAAAGTCTAGCCAGGGCAATTGGGGAAGAAAAACAAAAGGCACCTATATTTGAAAGGAAGAATAACTATTACTATTCCCAGATAACATGACCTTGTAGACAAAAAATATGGAATCCACTCAAACAGAATAAGTAAGTGCTTGCAAGGTTGCAAGATAAAAGATCCACAACCTGCAATGAATAAGCCAAAAATGAAAATAAGAAAACGGTTCTATTTATAATAGCATGAAAAAGAATACTTGTGAACAAATTTAAGAAGCACTAGCTTATACTGTGAACACTACAAAACACTGTTGAAAAAAATTAAAAACCTAAATAAATGGAAAGATATCCCATGTTCATGGATCAAAAGACTTAAAATTGTTAAAAACACAATATACCTCAAACTGATCTACAGATTAATGCAATCTCTTAATATCACAACTGGCTTCTTTGTAGAAGCTGACAAAGCAGATCCTAAAATTCATGTAGGGAGCGCCTGAGTGGCTCAGCTGGTTGGGTGTCTGGTTCTTGATTTCAGCTTGGGTCAGGATCTCAGGGTTGTGAGATCGAGCTCCACACTGGGCTCCAATTTGGGTGTGAAACCTTCTTGAGATTCTCTTTCTCTCTCTCCCTCTGCTCCTCCCCCTGCCACTCATGTGCACTCCCTCTAAAACGAACAAACTAAAAAATAAATAAAAAAAAACAAAAACAGAATTCATGCAAAAACTCAAGGTACCCAAAATCTGGAAACAGAAGAGTTGGATGACTCACAGTTCTGATTTTAAAACTTACTACAAAACTATAGTAATCAAGATAGTGTGGTATTGGCCTAAGGACAGACATAGAGATTATGAAATATATCTGAGAGTCTAGAAATAAACCCTGATACTTATAGTCAACTGATTTTCAACAAAGGTGCTAAAAACAATTCAACAGGGTAAAAGAATAGCCTTGGGATTCAAACAACTGGTTATCCACATGCAAAAGAATAAAGTACCCTACCTCATACTATGTAAAAAATTAACTCAAAATGGATCAAGGACCTAATTTATTTGTTTGTTTATTTATTTGAGAGAGAGCGAGATAGAGAGAACAGTAGTGGGGGCAGGAGCAGAGGGAGAGGGAGAAGCAGACTCCCCGCGGAGCACAGAGCCTGATGTGGTGCTGAACCCAGGACTTCAGGATCATAACCTGAGACAAATGTAGATGCTTCACCAACTGAGCCACCCAGGCACCCCAAGGACCTAAATTTTAAGAGCTAAAACTATCCCAAAGAATTGCAAGCAGAGACTTCAACAGATATATACACATCAATGTTCATAGCAGTCTTATTCACAAATGTTCATCAATGGATGAAGAGATAAAACAAAAGGTGGTAAATCCATACAAGCAATTATTATTCACTTTTGTAAAAGAAAGGAATTCTAAGACATTCTACAACATGGATGACCTCTGAATATTATGCTAAGTGAAATAAACCAGTCACAAAAGGACAAATAGTATATGATTCCATGTATGTGAGGGACCTAGAACAATCAAATTTAGAGACAGAAAGGGGCACCTGGGTGGCTCAGTGGGTTAAAGCCTCTGCTTTCGGCTCAGGTCATGATCCCAGGGTCCTGGGATCGAGCCCCACATCAGGCTCTCTGCTCCGCGGAGGGCCTGCTTCCTCCTCTCTCTCCCTGCCTACCTCTCTGACTACTTGTATTCTTGGTCTGTCAAATAAATAAATAAAATCTTAAAAAAAAAAAAAAATTTAGAGACAGAAAGTAGGATGGTGGTTGCTAGGGGCTGGGACTAGGGTGAATGTGAAGTTGCTGTTTATTTATTTAAAATGTTACCTCGAGGGTGGGAGGTTGGGGGAGCCTGGTGGTGGGTATTATGGAGGGCACGCATTACATGGAGCACTGGGTGTGGTGTAAAACTATGAATTCTGTTACGCTGAAAAGAAATTAAAAAAAAAAAAAAAAAAGAAAGAAAATGTTACCTTGATGATCTGGGATCTCATCCTTTTTCCTATTTTTAAAGATTTTTATTTTTTTGACAGAGAGAGATCACAAGTAGGCAGAGGCAGGCAGAGAGGTGGGGTGGGGGGTGGAGCAGTCTCCGTGCTGAGCAGAGAGCCGGATGCAGGGGTCGATTCCAGGACCCTGAGATCATGACGTGAGCCGAAGGCACAGGCTTAACCCACTGAACCACCCAGGTGACCAAAGTTACTTTTTTTTTTCCCCCGAAGTTACTTTTTTTTTTTTTTTTAAATATTTTATTTATTTATTTGATAGACAGAGATCACAAGTAGGCAGAGAGGCAGGCAGAGAGGGAGGCAGAGAGGGAGAGAGGAGGAAGCAGGCTCGCCGCCGAGCAGAGAGCCCGATGCGGGGCTCGATCCCAGGACCCTGAGATCATGACCTGAGCCGAAGGCAGAGGCTTTAACCCACTGAGCCACCCAGGTGCCCCCGAAGTTACTTTTTGAATGCAGACTTTCAGCTTGGGAGATGGAGTTCTGAAGATGAATGGTGGTGATGACTGCACAATCTGAATGTACTTAATGCCACTGAAATGTACATATAAAAATGCTTAAAATGGTAACTGTGATGTATATTTTACAATTAAAAAAAGGTGAAAACTTATATGAATCACAAAGTACATGATTACATCTATAGGAAATGTCCAGATAGATGCAAACATAGATTAGTGGTTGCCTATGGCCAGCAGGGAGAATGAAGGCTGCTAGAGGGTACAGGATTTCTTTTTGGGTAATGAATATGTTGTACACTTAATTTGGTGATGTTCATACAACTCTGTGAATATACTAAAACCAATGAATTGTATAATTTGAAGTGGTGAATTTTATGATATGGAAATTATATTGCAATAAAAATGCAAAAAACCCGCACTAGATATAAAAGGCTATTTCTTTTTTTCTTTTTTTAAGATTTTATTTATTTATTTGACAGAGAGATCACAAGTAGGCAGAGAGAGGGAAATAGGCTCCCCGCTGAGCAGAGAGCCCAATGTGGGGCCCTGAGATCATGACCTGAGCCAAAGGCAGAGGCTTAACCCACTGAGCCACCCAGGCACCCCTAAAAGGCTATTTCTAAGATAATTGTGTACAATACAATTCTGTTACCAGCAGCAACATTGTGGCACATCTTTTTGTGGTGGTGGAGGGGAGGTGGGAAGTGGGAACAGAGGAAACAAAGAGAGAAGAATCTTCCTGCCCACCTTTTAAAGATTTTATTTATTTGACAGACAGAGCAAGAGAACATGGCAGAGGGAGAGGCAGGCTCCCTGCCCGGCAGGGATGTGGATGCAGGGCTCGGATCCCAGGATTCCGGGATCATGACCTGAGCTGAAGGCAGAAACTTAATTGAGCCACCCACGTACCCCAGAAGAATTCCTTTCAATACAGGACTATTATTTTCAAATCTAAAGCCTAGTCCTTGATACATGTGAAGGAAATAATATTTACTTATAAAATTCCAAACCAACTAAAAATGTTCTCAGTTTTAGAATAGTGCCACATTACAAATTTCTCAAACAAATAAAAGCAGCTTGATAAAGTATGAAGAGCACAAGCTTTGCATTCAGATACATCTGAGTACAAATATTTATGGCTCAGCAGTCATGTGTTAGCTATGAGAAGTTGGGTAATTTACTAAGTTTCAGATAAGTTTTGTTTGCCTCCCCCCCCAAAAAGATGATTATTTTACAAGCCTGTGTGGGTGCTGCGAGGACAAGATGGATATACATACACAGCCCAACACAGCAGGTGTTTCAAAACTAGTTGCTATTACTTTGACCTCTAAGTTTCTTAAAAGGTTGAAAGTAAGCAAGTATTTGCTATAGCTTCTAAAAATAAGCAAATATTGCTAAAATAGTACACATGCTGTTAGGGTTACCACAACATGTCTCATCCTTATTGCACTGCTACTGGAAAGCATGTCCTATTTAAAAATGTTAAAAATGTTTGTATCCTTAGTCTCGGCAATCCCATCCTTAGGGATTTTCCCAAGAGAAACAAAAAATAAAATAAAATAAAAATTTATACAAATCATGATGTTCACTGTATAGCTATCCATAATCATTAAAATAAATGAAGACAGACTAGGAAAATAATTTTATAAGTTATAGTACACCAACAAAAAACGGTGAAAATTGGGGCGCCTGGGTGGCTCAGTGGGTTAAGCCTCTGCCTTCCGCTCAGGTCATGATCTCAGGGTCCTGGGATCAGAGTCCCACATCGGGCTCTCTGCTCAGCGGAGAGCCTGCTTCTCTCTCTCTGCCTACTTGTGATCTTTCTCTGTGTGTTAAATAAGTAAATAAAAAATCTTTAAAAAATAAAATAAAATGGTGAAAATAAACATGGAAAATTATTTAGGGCAAATTAAAATTGAAAGTATCTATGCTGTGGGATCGAGCCCCACATCGGGCTCTCTGCTCAGTGGGGAGCCTGCTTCCTCCTCTCTCTCTGCCTGCTTCTCTGCCTACTTGTGATCTCTGTCTGTCAAATAAATAAATAAAATTAAAAAAAAAAAAGAAAATAAAAAAAAGAGAAAATATCTATGCTGTGATTTAAAAGCATGAAAATACATATTCATGTATTCAAAGACTTATACAAAGATTATACAAAGACATTATACAAGGATTAAAAGAATTCTAAATGGGATTGGGATTATAGGCAATTTTTTCCTGTTCTAAAAAATTGTAAAATGTTGTCATATTCTGTTAAACAAATTAAGGTGACTTAATCTAAGCAAGATATATTTTCAGCATTAATTTATACTCCTATTTTAGTAAAGGCACACTGACTGTATTCTTGGGAGCAGAGAAAGCCTAAAACTATACACACTGTTTTTTCCAATGTACCACCTCAGGCAAACACTTACTTGAGAAACTGGCTCTTAGCTGTACTTGGGTCACCAACAATGCAAACATTTATGTCCCCTCGAAGAGAGGTTCCTTCCCCTGTTGTCTTTGGAACACCACCAAAGAGCATCAGCAAGACACCCCGTTTTACTTCATCATTGCCTAAAAAGAAAATACCAGGTATTTTTCAATATGAGGTTAAACAATTTCATAAGAACCTACAAGGCATGTTTACCAATCAAGAGCTGAGAGAGCTGATGTGAAGTGTTAAGACTGAATAAAAATATCTGGTGTCTAATCTTGGTTCCTGCTTTGTGAACTTAAAGCCACCTAACTACTGTCCCAATGTTCTCACCTATACCACAGATGTCACAAATGCTGATGCTCACCATCGTGGGAGACTTTCCTTGTTTATAAGTCCTACTTCCTCACAATACATTATGAGGCTCCCTTTTATGATGTAGTACTTCTCAAATAACTCCATAAATAAACTATGTCCACCAGAGCCCATTGCACTTGCTAGTTCTTTCTAACAGCAGATCTTGCTGTTATCAAGAGTTTGAGGAAAACAGCCCATGTTTTATGTCTTTTGCATCACCAACAGTGAATACTATTGAATGTAAAAACATGACAAATGAAATGCTATGGATTAGATAAGATGCTAAATGTAATTTATGGCTGCTTCTACAAGCTGTTTATGAATCCAATATAAGAAGAAAATGTACAGTAAAAAAAAGTGGATCTTTAAAAATGTGTTAAAAAAACATTTTTTCTGTGCTAATTATTATGACTTTTTGTGAATTCTATCAACTAAGCACTGGGCACATTTACAAAAACCACCCCTTAAAAGCAGGAAAAAAAAAATCCATTCCACAAACAAAACTTCTCTGACTTATAATCTTTGAAACAAGTGTGTTGGGAGGCATCATGGTTTTTATTTTTATTTTAAGATTTTATTTATTTATTTGTCAGAGAGGGAGAGAGAGAGAGCGAGCACAGGCAGACAGAGTGGCAGGCAGAGGCAGAGGGAGAAGCAGGCTTGCCGCCGAGCAAGGAGCCCGATGTGGGACTCGATCCTAGGACACTGGGATCATGACCTGAGCCGAAGGCAGCCGCTTAACCAACTGAGCCACCCAGGCATCCCATGGTTTTTAAATAGTATACAAATTCTTTTCACTTGAAAATAGAGCTTAAGTTTCCTCTCTTTAGGAGTGGCTGGACTTCATAACTTGCTTCTAAAAAACATAGCACATTGATGAAGTGAGGGTGTGTAAATTCTCACTAGGTCCTAAGCATTTTATTTCCTCCTTGCTTTGCTCTCCTGGATGCATGATCTAGAGGAAGCCAGCTGCTGTGTTCTGAGAACACTAAAACAGCCCTATAGAAGAGATTTATGTGGCAAGGAATTGAGCTTCCAACCAACAACTAACACTAACAGGTAAGTCCTTCAGCCTAGTAAAGCTTTCAGATGACTGCGCCCCCAGCTGATGTCTTAGCTGTATCCTCACAGAAGACTGAGTAGGAAACCACTCAGCCAGAACCATCCAACTAAGCTTCTCTCAAATTCTGACCCAGACTGTATGAGACACTATTTGTTGTTTGAAGCCACTAAGTTTTGGGGGTAATTTGTTATGCACCAATAGATTAATTTCTGGTGGGGTTGGGAGTAGAGGCAGATCAAAATCTGGACACCCACTCAATTAAAAGAGGACACTCTAAAATCCATAAGGATTATTAACATAAAGGATTTCAGTTCAATTTCATTGGCCAAATATCTAAATAGAAAAAAGGTTACTTTTAAATAGTTAAATGTACCTAAGACAAACACCCATAACCCTATGAGTTCCTGCCATAACTCCAATTCAGTATGAAAGATGGAAAAAAACAAGGGTAAAGCATGAGGCTTGAAAATTTAGTCATATCCTTTAACACACAAAGTGGATTAAGTGATGGTGAGTAACTAGCAACCAAGAGCCAAGGAAACACAAAGGAAGATACCAGTGAAGGTACAGACATAGTACATATAATAAAAAAAAATCACAAAATCTTTTTGGAAAAAAAAAAAAATCAGCATATTAATCTAACATATTAAAATATACTTAAGTACAGTTCTACCCTAAAGCCAGAAAAAGAAGCCTAAATGAACTTTTCTCTTTTTAAAAAATCATGGTAAAATATACATAAAATCTACTATGATTTTTAAGTGTACAATTCAGCAGAATTAAATACACTATGTTTTATAACCACCACGCTTATCCATCTCCAGAACTTTTCATTATCCTCAAGAGAAACTTTATCCATGAAACCCTAACTCCCCATTTCCCTCAGGTAACCTTTTCCCCCACAGGCAACCTCTTTCTCCTTTGTGTCCTTATGAACTTGCCTATTCTTGGTACCTCATTTTAAGTGGAATCATGTAATATCTCTCCTTTAGTAAATGACTTTAATACCCCTTGTAAGTCCACTAAAAAATCTTTTCATCTGATTTATGTGCTGTAAGAAATCACTTATTGCTGTTTTAAAAAAAATTTAAGTTCTAGTATAGTTAATATAATATTCCTTGCTGTTTCTTAATCATCATTTTGATCTCAAGTTGTCACAAATGGAAGGAACTCTTACCATGTATGGTAGGGAACAGGCTGGTACAGAGATTGTGGTACAGATTTTTATCCTGACTCATTTCAAACACTTTCTCCCACTCCTTCACAGTCATTTGGTTCTTAATGCTCTCAGCGGTCTGTTCCTCATCTCGGAGCTCTTTCCCTCCAAACTGAGGGGTGGAGAAGAAAGGAAAACATACTTGCATGGGAACAGTCAAAGTAAAGTGAAACATAAAGAGCTTCACTACAAACAAAAAAATAGCTTGGGACGTTATTCACAATCTGTTGACTACAAAGGTTTTCAAAAAAAATCCCCGAACTAGTAAAGTCTAAGTTAATCAAGATACTGAAGAGTTTGTCATTTGTCCAGTGAACTGAAAACAAAAAAGCTAACACCGTTTTAAACGGCGATCTAAATGAATCTGAATGCTCAAGAGATGAGCCATAAAATGTTAATCACCGTTATGAACGTAAAGTAACATAGTATTATGTTCACCCTTCTTCTTCCAATACTGGACTATTTTCCAAACTTTTTCTCACTGCTTTCCCACTAAGGACACAGAATCAAGTTCTATACAACTACAATACCAGGAATCCATCACTCACAGAAAGTCACTTTACTTTTCAGATCACTAAATTTTTCTATTTGTACTTTCTCCAGAAGTATGATAAGCAACTGTGGTAATCAAAAAACAATACAATTATACCATGGATATAATCTCTTATCAATGTTCTTAAGGCATTGACCTCTTAAACATGAAAACAAACAGGTTTTTCCTCAAGGTCAGAAAGACATAAAAAGATGTGGTTTTAAAACTAAAGAATCAGGGGCACCTGGGTTGCTCAATTGGTTAAACAACTGCCTTTGGCTCAGGTCATGGTGATCTCAGGATCCTGGGATTGAGCAGGCTTCCTGCTCAGTGGAAGTGTGCTTTTCCCTCTCCTACTGCTCCCCCATGCTTGTGCTCACTCACGCTCGCACACACGCTTTCTCTCTCGTGTGTGCTCTCTCTCGCAAATAAATAAAATCTTAAACAAAACAAAACAAAAAACCAATACAAAAACTAAAGAATCACCCCCCCACCCAACCAATAACACTGACTAGATAAAAACTCAGTAGTTTCAGAAGCCTATATTGTGGCAGCCTCAAGGGAGGTCTTTCTCAACCTTTGCTATTCTATTAAGACTCACCCTTGGGTTGGTGGGTGCAACACAGCAGGCAAGAAAGACCAGCCTGTATGAGAGATCCCTAACACCAAGAGCCCGGAGTCCTCGAATGCCTTCTGTCTCATATCCATCAACACCACTTACACGGGAATTAGTTTCTGCACGTGCTCCTGAAAGAAGAAACAAGAGTTTGTTTCACAACTCAAATATCAAAGGTGCTGAGAATCAAAATTCCTTAAATAAACAAAACCTATAAATCCAAAGATTTTCATTTAGGCACTGAAATTTTTCAGAACTTTTTGAGGCAAAATCAATTTGTCTCTATTCTTATCATACTTCCTTGCTCACCCTGATGGGTAGCCAAAAATAAGACATGATTCAAGAAGCTGAATGTTCTGTAGTTTTAGGGAATGAGAATTTGTTAGATTTGAGCCGAAGATTACTGACCTGGTATGCTAAGCTTAGAGACATCAGGAACGACAATGAGAGTCCCTGTAAAGTCACACTTGTCACCAGCTTGAGCTGACTCCACAGCTTCAGCTCTCAAGATCACTTCTAAACTTCGGGGGATACTCCCTCGAGGAAGCTCTGCTTGAGTCTCTTGAATACGAACCTGTAACAATGGCCAAGAAGAAGAGATTATCTTTCAAATATCATATAATCTAAATTAATGCCACAAATATCAACATATTCCATACTCTAACGATTTGCAGATTTCGTTATATTGACACATAACTAACTCAGTTAAACATATGCCTTCATCCAAAACTCGTCAGAAGGCCAAAATTCATCTTAAAAATTCTCTATCCTAATACTCCTTCCAGCTTGGTAAGAGATAACACCTACTTAAAAACTTCACCTTTGGGGGCACCTGAGTGGCTCAGTTGGTTAAGCATCATCTGCTTTCAGCTCATGATCCCAGGACCCTGGGAACAAGTCCCACACTGAGCTCCCTGCTTCTGCTTCTCCCTGTCCCTCTGTGTGCACGCTCGTGCTCTCTCTCATATAAATAAATATATCTTTAGAAACAAAAACAGGGGCGCCTGGGTGGCTCAGTGGGTTAAAGGCTCTGCCTTCGGCTCAGGTCATGATCCCAGGAGGATCGAGCCCCAAATTGGGCTCTCTGCTCAGCAGGGAGCCTGCGTACCCAGTCTCTCTTTCTCTGCCTGCCTCTCTGCCTACTTGTGATCTCTGTCAAAATAAATAAAATATTAAAAAAATAAAAATAAAAACAAAAACATAAAAAAACCCTTACCTTTAGGAGTGCCTGGGTAGCTTAGTTGGTTAAGTGTTCGACTCTTGATTTGAGCTCAGGGTCACAAGATTGAGCCCCGAATTGGGCTCTGCACTCAGCGCCACTCAGCAAGGAGCACGTTTGTTCTTCACCCTCTGTTCCTTCCCTTTCACCCTCTCTCAAATAAGTAAATAAAATCTTTTTTTGGATTTTCTTAAAGAAAGGTTTTGTTTATTTATTTGACAGAGAGAGAGAGAGAGAGCAAGAGAGGGAATACAAGCAGGGGAGTAGGAGAGGGAGAGGGAGAAGCAGGCTTCTCAAAGAGCAGGGAGCCCACGTGGGGCTCAATCCCAGGACCCTGGGATCGTGACCTGAGCCAAAGGCAGACCCTTAATGACTGAGCCACCCAGGTGCCCCGTAAATAAAATCTTTAAAACAATCAAAAAAATCCTTAACCTTCAGTAGACTTATCATGATGAGCACTGAGTTAATATGTGGAACTGTTGGATCACTATATTGCACACCTGAAACTAATTAAATACTATATGTTAACTACACTGGAATTAAAATAATAAAAAATAAAAACTTCACTTTTACTCCCATTAAATAATGTTTTCTGCAGGGCATCTGGGTGGCTCAGTCGTCAGGCCTCTGCCTTTGGCTCAGGTCATGATCCCAGGGTCCTGGGATCGAGCACTGCTTTGAGTTCCCTATATGGTGGGAGGCCTATTTCTCCCCTCCACGCCCCTCGCTTGTGTTCCCTCTCTCAAATAATTCAATAAAAATCTAAGGGAAAAAAAAAAAAAGGTTTTCTGGGACGCTTGGGTGGCTCAGTTAAACATATGCCTTCAGCTCAGGTCATGATCCCAGTATCCTGGGATCAAGTCCCACATTGGGCTCCTTGCTCAGCAAGGAGCCTGCTTTTCCTTCTGCCTGCCACTCCCTTTGCTTGTGCTGTCTCAAGTAAAAATGAAATCTTAAAAACAAAACCAAAACCAAAAAAAAAAAAAAAAGTTTTCCTCTTTGCTCAAACTGACTGTAGTAAATTTCTGCTCTATGGGGCGCCTGGGTGGCTCAGTGGGTTAAAGCCTCTGCCTTCAGCTCAGGTCATGATCTCAGGGTCCTGGGATTGAGCCCCACATCGGGCTCCCTGCTCAGCAAGGAGCCTGTTTCCGCCTCACTCTCTGCCTACTTGTGACCTCTGTCAAAAAATAAATAAAAATCTTAAAACACTGCTGTTGGTATTACTTAGACACATATATATTTCTACTGTACTTGAAAGATGTTATAAAAATCAAGGTACTTCACCCCTAACTACTTTAGCACTCATCCCCTAGGAGTAAGACCATCTCTTTTGTAACCACGATAGTACCACACCAAGACAATTAAATATTTAATTCCATAAGGTCTGTTATTATCTAGTCCATCCTTAAATTTCCTCAATTGTGAATAATGTCCTTTATTACAACTGTTTTTTTCCCAAACCAAGACCCAATATAGATTTACACTTGTATTTGGTTGTTATATCATGTTCTTTTTAAAATATTAAGTACCAGGGACGCCTGGGTGGCTCAGTTGGTTGGACGACTGCCTTCAGCTCAGGTCATGATCCCGGAGACCCAGGATCGAGTCCCGCATAGGGCTCCCAGCTCCACGGGGAGTCTGCTTCTCCCTCTGACCTTCTCCTCGCTCATGCTCTCTCACTGCCTCTCTCTCAAATAAATAAATAAAATCTTTAAAAAAAAAAATAAAAAAAAAAAAATAAAATAAAATATTAAGTACCTCTTATCCAGAGTTGTTGGTAGGGTATATGCTTTATATAAACTAAATTCCAGATTGATATTAAAACAGTAAGTAATGACTAAAAACTGAAGCTAATATTAATTATTTTAGTCTGGTACTCACTCCCCCATGCTTGAATGCTTGAGGTGCTGCAAGTTTTCTTTCCCTATGCCTATCAGTTATAAAGTCCTGTGGGGACCTGAGAGGCTCTCCACCTGCAACCTTCATCCTTTTGCTACTATCCAACTCTCGCCCATGTAACTACAACTGCCTAATTATTAGTCTCTTGTTATATACTATACACCAATGTCCTATTAATCTTCCTTTAAAAAAGAAAAAGTTCATATCTCCTGAAAAATATATTCCCCTTGTTTATCAAAATAGGTCCAAATTTCCCAACCTGAGATTTTAAGGCTCCGAGAACCTCCATGCCTCACACCAAATAATCCCTCAGATGATCTCCAATTTGGCCCCTCTACTTCAATCATGATAGTCTTCACGGCTATCAAAAAACATGTCCATTTCTGCCTGTCCTTTTATTCATGCATTCCTCTCTAACCACCAATGTGAGGTTTTAAACCAATAAGTTTCCACTTCTTCAAAGTTTTATTAACACTAGTTTTCATTCTTCATCATCATCATCACCATCATGTTTACTATTTATCATGTTTACTATTTACTCTCTGACAAATACATTTTGTCACAGTCTGAAGGTGCTTCCCATCCAACTTATTAAAGGTTAAGACACATTTATATATTGGTAATTAGAATTTGCATTAAGAGTTTTGGGTTTAAAAAAAAAAAGTTTTGGGCTTAAACCTGTAATCACATATAATGTTCCTCCACTTACATAAAAACCAAGACTAACATCACCTAAATAAGCTTATGATAACTGCAAGTTCCTAGAGATGAATTATTACCATAAACTGAATCTGAACTAAAGAGAAGTTAATAAATACCTTTTGAAAATCAACAAATCTTGATTTATTTGTATCCAACAAGAATCTCCTTCTGTTGGCACAAACTGGATTTCGGCAGATGTTTGGCTGTGTGTATTTGAACTGCTGTTCTACATCCTTGATCACTGTCTGACAGTCCAAGCACAGGAATGTTCCACTCACAAGCTCTGGGTGAACGGGATGAGTCCGTACCACCTGCCCACTGATGCGAGTGAGCAAACCAATTCTGGATGAGGTGAGTTCTCGAATTCTGTTTAAAGACAGATAATAAATATTCATTTCCAACCTAAGAAATGTTTCCATTGTAATGAGAGGGTATTCAAAGATAAATTTTAAAACAAACAAAAACAACAAAAAACGAGAAGGAATTCTTTGGACTCTTCTCCAAAAATGATTTAGTCAATGTGCCCATCCCTGAATTAAACAGTATATGCATTCACAGCAAAAAACATTAATATGAAAACTAAATAAAGACAGCAAAGAAATGAAATTGCAATTATAAAACAGATGATCCCATTTTATTTTATATGCAAATGTTCTCTGCTTACCTACAATTTCTAAACAATCATGTATTAGTTTCACAGTAAAGTTATCGTAGGAAAGTTAAAGTTATCGTATACTGAGAAGTTCAGAAACACTTCCTTTATATCACAAACTCATTTTACATTAAATAACTTGTTAATTTCACAAATAATTTCATTAGTTTAAGTTTTCAAAATATCACTTCAATTTCTCCCAGCAAATTTATTTTTTAAATAAATAATAACTGCTAATGAGAAAAAATGTTTTAAAGTTATGCCATTTAAGCTCTGACAAAAATTTCCAGAGATTCATGTATCTCTGTGACTGTTCTCAGTTTTCCTATTTTCTCACTTGATTGATTTTTTCCCCAGGTGTCCCAAAAGGCATCCTGAAATATGATAATCCCCAGAAATGTCTTTATTTAACTTCCCATTCCATCTCTCTAGAAAAATATATTTCCCCAAAACCAAACTTTCTAGATAACTAAGCCTAACTCTTTACACACATATAAGACAAAAACTGTGGGAACTTGGGTGGCTCAGTCGATTAAGTGTCTGCCTTCGGCTCAGATTATGAACCTGGGGTCCTGGACTGTGCCAGGCTCCCTGCTCAGCTGGGATCCCTCCTTTCCTCCTGCCCCACCTCCCTGTTCATGCTCTCTTGCTCACTTGCTCTTTCTTAAGTAAATAAATAAAATCTTAAAAAAACAAAACAAACAAGCAAAAGCACCCAACAACTAAACCTCCTGAGTTATTTAATCATTAAGTGATGCCTATACTGTTCAGTGAGTTCCTGTTCTTCCAAAGGAGAGTTTCTTACTTGTGTCTTGTAGGTAGGTCTTGGAATGCAACATAAAAATCCTTGGCAAGAGGAATCTCTTTTCGGTCTTTGACAAAGTTTTTCAAGGCCCGACATAGGTAAGGGTAAACTCTGAAAAGCAAACAAATGAACAAAAAACACATGTCATCTTCAAGAGGCCTACCAAGGTCCAGGCCCCCTTTACCTTTCATGTTTACAAACAGCTGAGACTAAGCAATTTCATCTGGCTACAACCAAGCTTTAAAATTTAACTATGCAGGACACTTCTATTGTCTAGTCTAGGTTTATGAGCCTCTTCCAATCCTCTCCTATCCCACCACAAATAGATCTAAGACAAGAAACACAGAAGATAAAATGCTATACCCAAATATCCACTACCTTTAAATTAGCATTTAGCACCGACACTGTAGGCCACTCCAAGATGAATCTACGTGAACAATCTAGGTAGCTTACAATCCAGCAAGACAGTCTCTCATTTGATTCAAGGCCTGGTATGTTTTTCTAGGTATAATTCTTGATGGATAAGAAATGGATGAAGGGAGAAATCTGTGTACTGACATGAAAGGAAACTGGCAGAAAAATACCACTTGATTGGTTAGACTGAAGTGTCTTGATACACATTCCCAGTAGTTGTTGCAGCTTGGTTTGTTTAAGCAGTGGGATCTGGATGTCTTCTGAACAATGAGCTACCTTTAGGAGACACAACTGCTACATGCCTTGTGCATGAGGTATGGGTATAGGTGTTTCTACAACCAGCCTGGATTTTCTAGCTCCCTCTCACTTGTCAATACAACTTTCCCTGCTGTGCATTCTCACAAAACTCAGCTGCTTATCCCTGCAACCATTCCTGATGATCAGAGATGACTAGAAACACTGAAACAAGTCATCCATCTCCCAGCCCACCACATAAAGGAGTAGGGCTGTCTCTCATTACTTCTGGGCCTTCATTTTTCTTTCACAACTGTCCACAATGTTTATTTTAATCTGGTTTTATTTATACAGATTATCACATTTATTTAATCTAAATGCTGACAAAGATTTGTTTAAAGAGAAGGTTCTTATTCTATATAGCAATTAAAAATAAAATGAAAGCCTAAATTATTGTCTAGATTCTGTCCAAAAGAAATACCATTCAGATGTTAAAATATTTTCAAGGGACTTTATATGATATGGAAAATTATGTTATACTATTAAGTGAAAGGGCAGGAAACTATATCTACAGTATGATCTCAATAGTTACATATACCCAGAAATAAAACAAAATGTGCCACAAGATCCTTGGGAAACTCTGCATTTGCAGATCTGCTAATGATGGTTATCTATGGATGGTGAGAATATATATGTAATCTCACTATCTGTAGATATGTATGTATTCCTCTATTTAACTCTACTTTCTAAACTTCCTACAACATACACATTACTTTCATAATCAGAAAAAAATTAAGCTTTAAGAACAATGTCATTACTTTAAAAAGACACCCCTGATCAAGAATAGGATCCACACACTTTCTCAAACACCTACTCCTGGGGGCAAGGAAAAGAATCAAATGAGCACAGTAATAGCACTGAATGTCTGATAGAAAGTAAGCGGTCCTCTGAAAACTTGGGAAAACTACATAGAAAGCCTAGGTTTTCAACATTCGCCATGTGAGAAATATTCAGCTCCACAAAGGCCTAAATTAGTTCAGCTAAAATGACCACTGGCTGTATCAAAGCACCTCTGTGACAGCTGGCTTCTGCCTCACAAATGCACACTTGTAGTCCCAGAAGAGCTGGATTCACAGGCTCCATGCCTATTTAAAGAAGATTAATACCCCATACCTATAGAACTCTTCTTGAATGGTGGTAGAAAGTTGTTGGTTAAATTGCTCCAGGTCCACAAAACTCACAACCAACGTGTTCCTCTCAGGACGAATGAGCTCTTCTGCTAACTGCAAGTACTTAATTTCTCCATCACTGTTCTGGAACCTGTAGGTACATGCAAGTCAGATTAAATTTAAGAATTAGGAGGTAAAAAGAAGAATCTAAATGTCTGATAATTTAGTGTATTGGTTAAAATTCATCAGCTTTAGGGTCAGACAGGTTAACCTTACTAATTCTGTAACTTGGGGCAAGTTACTTATCCCCCTTTTTTGAGAAAAAAAAAAAAAAAATAGGACATTGCTTTATCTCATAAGATTACTGTGAATTTTAAACAAGAATGCCTGTAAAATGCTTTGCCCAGAACACAGAAAAACTAGGTGTTCAGATTTTAATCTGCATTTCCTAATTTAATATTTTCTAATAAAATATGCTAACTATTCTTTTCTTATTGTAGATATAATTAAGATCGGAAAATATTAAACCAAGAAATGTAGGCTGAAATCCAAATATTCTGTTTCTATAGGGAAAACTACAGATTAGTTGTTAATTTAAAAACATGAATAAAAATAAATACAGAGATGAGGTGCTTCACTGCCCAAGTCCTCAAGAAAACAGAAACATCTATATATACAACATAAGGATTATCACAAACATTTTTGCTTTGTCTTTTAACATAAAATGCAGATTCATTTTGAGGCAAAAGTCAATTCCTTCTTCAAATATAGCATGTTCTGTTAGATACATACTAGCCATCTACCTGCAAAGCATCATGCCAGAGATACTTGAAGCTAAAAATGACAGCGTTGTTCCTGCCCTAGAATTGACACTCACAGGAGACACTCCTATTAAAGAGAGGTAACAAGACAATCTAAACATCCACAACAAATGAGTAAAGAAAATGTATACACACACAAAGGAACACTACTCAGCCTTAAAAAGTCTGCTATACGTGTCAACAAAAATGAGCTCTGAGGACATCACACTAAATGAAATAATCACAGAAAGACAAATACTGTATGATCCTACCCATATGAGGTATCTAAAGTAGTCAAATTGATAGAGTCAAAGTGGAATGAGGGTGGCTGACTGGCTGGCTTAGTTGGTAATGCATGCAACTCATGATCTCAGGGTTAGGAGTTCAAGCCCCAGGTTGGGTGCTGAGCTTACATTAAGTAGATAGATAGCAGAATGGTGGTTGCCAGGGGCGGGAAATGGGGAGGTACTAATCAACAGGCAAAAGGTTTCAGCCAAGTGAGAGTGAATAGTCAAGCTTTAAGAGATCTACTGTGTAACACTGTACTTACAGTCAATGGTCATATATTAAAATTTGTTAAGAGGGTAGATCTCATGTTAATTGTTCCTTCCACAATAAAACCAGGGAAAAAAATGGAGGTAGAAGAAATGTGCTGTGGGACTATAAACTAATTCTGCCCAACAAGAACATCTAGAAAGACTTCAAGAATTTATTTTTTTTAATTTTTTAAAAAGATTTTATTTATTTATTTGACAGATCACAAGTAGGCAGAGAGGCAGGCAAGGCATGGGGGCAAAGCAAGCTCCCCGCTGAGCAGAGAGCCCGATGTGGGGCTCGATTCCAGGACTCTGAGATCATGACCTGAGCTGAAGGCAGAGGCCCCAAACCACTGAGCCACCCAGGCGCCCCAAGACTTCAAGAATTTAAAAGGTGACATTGGAATTCAGCCTTGAAAGACCCTGAGAATTTGAAAGAAAACAAAACACCAAAAAAACCCCAGTGGTGGTTAGACTGACTATAGATATTGGTAAGTAAGTGGCTGGGGAAGATGAAACTGGGAAGAGCTGTGAAGAATTTGGGACTTTATTCCATAAACAAGGGCAAATCAAAAGTTAGAATTTTGAGGGGCGCCTGGGTGGCTCAGTGGGTTAAAGCCTCTGCTTTCGGCTCAGGTCATCATCCCAGGGTCCTGGGATGGAGCCCCACATCGGGCTCTCTGCTCAGCAGGGAGCCTGCTTCCCCCTCTCACTCTGCCTGCTTGTGATCTCTGTCAAATAAATAAATAAAATCTTTAAAAAAAAAAAAAAGTTAGAATTTTGAGAGTAAGTTAACATCTCCCCCCATCCCATAAAGGGATTATCTGTCTTATTTATCATTATCCCCAGCACCTAGCTGTATGGTAGTGAGGGCAATTATATTCTTTGTTAAAATTAAATGTTAACTGAGGACCTTTGCAATATGGTGTGGTGGTCGGGTGGGGTTAAGGAAGGGATTTACATTCAAGATGAAGTGACTGACAGGTAGATATGAGTTACTCTACAGAGATAATGGAAAATGGTACCTTAGGAGCATAAGGGAAAAACTGGTGCTGACTGAAAGGCTTATAGGGTTTCACAACGGAGTTGTGAGTCTTTAGCTGGGCTTTGAAAAATGAGCTGTCAGGTAGAGGTGGGAATGTAAATTAAAATACTGTTTTAAATACATCAGGATTTCATAAGACAGCAGAATTATTCACAGTAGTAAAAGTGTGGAAACAATCCAAAAGTCTATGGATGAATGGACAAAAAGTGGTACCTGCATACAGTGAAATATTCAGCCTTAAGAATAAATTGACACACACACAAAAAGAAAAGAAACGGACACATCCTGTTTACATGGATGAACCTTGAAGATAACATTATGGTGGAATAAGCAGGTCACAAAAGGACAAACACTGAATCCAAGTATATAAGGTTCCTAGAATAGTGACATTCATAGTAAGGAGAAGGGTGGTTCCCAGGTGCTGGGGCTGGGAAGGGGTTGGGGTTTCGGTTTAGTGGTTGCAGAGTGTCAGTCTGGGAACACCAAAAAGAGTTCTGGAGATGGCTGGTGGTGATAGTTGCTTAATAAAATGCATGTATGTACTTCACGCCACTCAACTCTACATTTAAAAAAGTTAAATGGTTACTTTTATGTTATGCATATTTTACAAATAAGAAGTCCAAAGTCCATACTCTTAGGGAAAGAAGTGATACATCTGCACTATCTAAGAAAAGTAACTGGCGGCAGTGGCAAAAAGCCAGGCAGGGGAGGTTATGAGAGGCCAGGTGCTTGGAAGGTTAGAAGGCAACTGACAAAAAAAAAAAAAAAAAGAAAAGAAAAAGAAAACAAAAAAAGAAGTGTTCGTGGGGAGGCGGACGGCGGAAAGAGAGGGAACGAGGGAGCGTGCTCAGACACTTTCAAGCAGGTTGGAACTCCCCCTCCCCCCAGCATCTGCGTACGTGCAGGGTTCACTCCAGTAGTTGCCCGCGCCCTCGGGACCCCCAACACGAAGGGGCCTGGCTGTCTGGTCCAATCAGGACTCTGCAGGGATCCCTTCTCGGTCGTGCTACTTATCCTCCCCGATCCTCAGTTTCCGCACCGGTAACCAGGGCCGACGCGACCACCAGCCTTAACAGGCGGTGAAGACGGAATGATGGGACCAAAGCGCGGCTTTCGGAGTCTGAAAAATGGCTCCTGGGGAATTTTAGTCTTCCCGGGCAGCCCGGCTAAGCCCCAAGTGGGGCGTGGGGCACTCTGCGAGGCGCGTGGCCCCTGGGGTCCCCAACGCGCTGCTGCTCCACCGCCCCCGGAGCCGCGAATCGGCAGGCCCTGGGCGCCTGGGCTCCGGAAGCGGGGAGGGGAAGCTCGGGGAAGTTCCGTGAGGAAGGGGAGCCCGCCGACTTACTCCTCCAAGAAATCCAGGAACAGTTTCTGACACTTCTCGGCCACCTCGTCGCGGACTTCCAGGTGCTGGCTGCCAGCAACCGGCTCCGCTGCCGCCGCAAGGTCCATGGCTGCCGAGTGCTGAGGGGCAGCAGCCGACACGCTCTACAGCCACGAGCCGCTCCACCACATACGCGATCGCTTTGCGCGCGCCGCCGCCGCCGCCGCCGCCCGCCCCCTCGGCCCACAGGGATGGCCGGAACCAATCCTGGAGCAAGAGCTCGCGGATTTCGCGCCAAACCTGCCCAATGAGTGCGGCTTCTCCCTCAGCCCCGCCCACGGAGCCGGGATTTCGCGCCAAATGCAAAGACCTGGAGGAAGCGCGCGAGTTTTGCCTTTGCGTCTGCGTAGTGTGGCGGTGTCGCGGGAAGTTTGGTTTCTGGAGGTTAAAAGGTTGCATCTCGGTTCGGAGTGTTTTTCAAATGTTCTTCAAATCATTTCACTGATATTAGCTGAGCAGTAGTTTCTCTTTTGTGGGAGAGAAAAATGAGTAAGATTCAGACCTGCCTGAGCCGTGTAATTAGAGGAAATAAACTGTAAATCACCAGGTGAAGCTCTGTATCAGAGTCCAAAGAAATGTATACATAGTACCAGGGAGGGGTCGTTGGCAGAGTTGTGCTAGTTGGTGCTGAGTGGGGAAAATAGGCGAAATGTTTGACATTTTTGATGAACTCCTCTCCTAAACGCAACTGTTGGCTTGCATCCTCTGTCCTCTTGATTTTCTTCACTCCCTGGGAATCTTTACCCAACTTCGTTCCACTTGCTTTTTTTTCCCGTTTGGCTGTTCTTGGTTATCCTTTGTGGACGCCTCTTCTTCAGTGAGTCCCTTAAGTGGTCTGGCCCCAGGGCCCTTCTTTCTCCTAAAGAAGGTCTGTTGGGTGACCCTCTTCATTCCGGTTGTTGCGGGATCATTGAGCAAGCCTGGTCAGGAAGGAATTTTTGAGAGGTTTTTACCGTGCAATTTAGCAAGTTTATTTAAGTAGCATGGGGGTAGGACCCATAAGCAGAAAGAGCTGCCTGCACCTTTGCTGTATGAAACTGGTGGTTATATATTTAGTGTTCAAGGGGGTGGAGACATACAGGAGGTATTAGATCACAAATATTTTCTTGGAATTTCTACTCAAAACTACTTTAACAAGAGTTCTCTGGTGCTTATTCAACTTGATACTAGCTATTGGCGAGATGTACAGGCAATTATGAGATCCTTTAAGAATGTAGCAACCTGG